>JAMJFZ010002607.1:0-85195 GCA_026225945.1 Cricetomys ansorgei
TTTAACTCTTTGTATCCCACAAAGTCCTGAACACAGACTAGCGCCTTGGCCCATAATAGGTCTCAGAAAGACAGAAACGGGGCTGGCCGCCTCAAAGGAATAGTGGTTCTCAGAAAACAGTGGCCATTCAGCCGACTGCAGCCCACAGGGCGGAGCAGCCACTGGCCTTTGCAAAACTCTGCCTCATTTTGTTGGGTTTTCACCATAGCAGCAGAGCTGAGTGAATTTGGCTGAACTAGAAAACTCACCACGTTTACCGCCCTAGCCTTTAATGGGCCCGCCCCAGTACGAAACACTTGGACCTTATCATATCCTGAGAATGATGGGAAAAGCACCAAGGATTGCCACAGTGATGCCATAATCATTAGTCAATCAATTAATCTGGCAGAGACTGAGTTTTCTCCCGGTTTTTGAAAATAATATTTCTAATTCATCATCTGACAATTTCATGCATGCATGCAATGTATTTTGATTAGATCCACCCCTACTACCTCCCTCCAGCTCTGCCAGGACGACCAACATGCTTTTCCTTTGAAAAATATTATTATTAAGATTGTGTCGAGTCCAGTTGGTTCTGTCCACATAAGCATGGGGGTGGGGCCATCTACTGGGCATAGGCAACCTACCAGCAGCCACAGACCCAAAGGAAAATGGCTCCTCCCTGCTGAGCGGCCATCAGTGGCTAATAGCACTGCAGGTAGGGCTGGGGCTAGGGTAGTCCCTTCCCAGTTCATGCTAGCCTTTTGACGGGCTTGACCTTGTGCAGGTCTTGTGCGGCTAATTACAGCAGCTTCGAGATCGTGTGCTTGCACAGGTCGTGGTATGTCCAGAAAATAGCGTTTTCCAGGCCCCTCACCATTGTTCTCTCCACCTCCCCTCCCCCTTCTTCAATGATTCTGAGCCAGGGACAATAGATACAGGTGGCCCACCCTCAGCTACTCCCTCAAAGTCACTTAGTTTTTAAATCTCTCTGTTCTCATAGGCTGCACACTGCAGTTGACTGGAAGCTAAGAATTACGTGAAAACCAAGTAAGATACTGGCAGACCTTTATAAAAGCAGTGACAGAATCATGGGGGATAATGGGTTGGAAGCACCTGGCTGAGAGGGAGCCATTGTACCACCACTGTACCATGGTCAGAGCTGCATGTCTCCTGGGCACAGGAACATAGATGATGGATCCTGAGAGATGAGACAGAGTCAGCCTTGGGGGGTGTTGTAGGAAACGTGTTCCAAAGGCCATAGGAAGTGGCCTCTCACGTCAGGAAGAGAACGGAGCATGTCTAACGTGATGGAAGCCATGGCAGGCTGTGTGTCCTGGGAAGACAGCCAGAGATCCCAATAGGCTCAAAGAAGAGGGCAGGGGGTGGGGGAACCTGGACCCGAGACCTTGGAGGCCAGACAAGGGGTTCTGATTAGTCAACAGCCTTCAGAGCATCAGGTGCTAATTACTGAGCTCAATCAGCAACCAGGTGCTTTGGATTCTGTCATTTTTCTCATTCCAGAGGCAAAGAGACTGATGCTCAGAGAAAAGCAGATTTGGTACCGGGTGAAGGGGCCTGAGGAAGATCTGAATGAGCCCTGGAACACACTCCCCCCTAACCCCATCCCACCCCCACCACGCTGACTTCTACGGCGCTCACAGAAACAAGGTGTCCAGGTTGGGCAGACAGAGAGATGGTTCGTCAGCTAAGAACACTGACTGCTCTTGCAGAAGACCGGGGTTCAGTTCCCAGCACCCACATGGTGACTCACAAGCACCTGTAGCTCCAGTTCCACGGGGATCTGCTGTCCCCTTCTGGCTTCTGAGAGCACTGCATGTATGTAGAGCACATACTTACAGGCAAGCAAAATCCTCATATGCATAAAATAGAAACAAATAATTTTAAAACGAGGTGTGGCATCTATAAAAATCTGGAAAATATGAAAAAGATTAAAGATACTTTCTCATGCTCTTATATGAGAGCTGTGCTCTCATGAGAGCAGATTCCGCCAATATTTCCCTACCATGACCTATGTTCAAAACAGACAATAGTGTCAATTCCATATTTTGAAACTTAAAAGTTTCTAATTCATCACCAACAAAACAAAACAAAACAAAATCCTTTAAAGTTAGCCTAGCTCCGAAATCTCTTCATCATCTGGCCCCAACCTATCCATCTGATTTTGTTTCCAGTGACTGTCAGGCCTCATGTTCCACAGACGAAAATGGCCCGATTACTAAGAAGCTCCAAACCCCCGTGTCTCTGTCACGCTCGCCCTATGTGGGCCTCCCTATTGCACTGCGTCCACCCTATGAAGTCATTGGGCCCGACTCCTGTTCCTCCAGGAGGTCTTCCCATGGGTCCCAACCAGGATAAATTGTTCCCACCCCGACACTCCTTATTAAAGCTGTCCCATGACACACACACTGTTCCGCACGGATCCAATGCCAAGAGCAGCTTCCTGACCGACTCTATGGGTACCCAGGCCTCATCCTTCCTAACTTCCATCTGGGCTTGGATCTGAAGAGGCTGGGAAAGTGATGACCTTCAGGAGAAACCCATGCAGAACTTCCCCACAGATACTAAATGCGTCAACTTAAGATTAGCTTTCTTACATCAACCAGAAGATTAAAGAATGATCTTTTGCTTCAGTACAGTCTTGGGGAAGAAAAATAACACTTTCATGTCAGAATTCTTATGTACAGATATTGAGCACAGGCCTGCCTATATTTTGCTAAATTCCAGCAGCAACAGCAGCATGGACAGAGTTGGTTTAAAATATCCCAGTTCAATTTATTTGCTTCTCAAAATATGTGAGTAACTTCTCAATTTTTGAACTTGGGAGATTTACCCTAGCTTTTAAGAATTTCCCTCCAAGGAAGTCTTCAGAGCATGTCAAACTCCAAAATAAATTTCATTTTAATAAACAGAATCGATAGCACAGATGTTTACATCTTGAGAGAAAGTGTTCCAACGTAGCTGATTGAATTTCTATAGCCATTTATAGAATGGCATTTTATCATCTATCCTTCAAAAAAAAAAAAATCTTTCAACGCTTCAACTGCTCCTATCAGAAAATATTACATTTCTTTCTTGCATTGCCTCGTATAAAAGCTCTACACCTACACTCTCATGACAAATGTGTGTATTTCAAGTACACAGTATGCAGGCAAGTTAGTTACATTTTGCCGCACTGTTCACTGGGTGGGTTAACAGGTTCTGCGTGTTGGGAACCACTAAAGATTTGTTTTTTTAAGAAAGAACATGCAACATATAGAGAGCTAAAAATACAGTGTAGAAAAGGAGTGTCTTTCACACGGTAGACGCGGAGGCTGCACTGGGGAACTGTTCTGCGGACAGCCGTGGCCTCCACTGGACAGATCTCGTGCCTACATCAAGGGGTGCTCTGGACACCCAAACGCCTTGAGGTTCACACTCAGGCCACACTTGAGACACCTCCTACCTGATCTGGGGGAGAATGGGGTTAATGCATTATAATCTATGCATCAAACCAGTTCTTGGATTTTAGAACATGAGAGCTCGCTGGACACTGGAAATGTGTAAATGCTGGATCACAGAGTGAAGCACTCTTCCTACCTCCAGCTCTCTTTTTGTCAGCGTGGTGCTGTTCAGAGCCTTGTGCGACCTCATAATACAGATATGAAAATGCCCAGCAAACATGACCAAGGATCCGAATCTATAGAGTATGAATGGCTGTTAAACACAACAGACAACCATGTACAGACACTTCAAAGACAGCCTTCAAACCGCGGTGGCAAATGAGTATCAAGTAAATAATCTGGAACCCAAAGTGTAAACACAGAAGCAGAACTTGATATTAGATATGGGAACAACATCGGAGCTAATAGCTTCTGGGATGATGTTGGAGACATGCTACCCAAGAAGGAGCATGAAAACTACCACAAACAGTTGGAAAACAAGAACGATCAGAAAGTGTGCAAATACACTCAAGTGGTATTTTCAGAAACTGTGCGCGAACCCATGCAGGGTTGTGACCCTTCAGAGGAAAGAACAGGAGCGAAACAGACCCGGTGGTGACTCTGCTCTCTACCCACAGGCAGCTTCCGGAGCTGTGGCACACGAAGGAGGAACAGACAGAGGATGCTCAAGACATCTAGGTTGTGTGAGGCAGAGAGAAAAAGAGTCTTGAGGCCAGGGTATCCAAGAATCTGCATTGGCATCTCTTAAATCCTCTAGACGAATATCAATCTGCAGATATAAAGTGAAAGACCTCACAAGACCGAGGGAACAAAAGCTTGACTTTGTTCCACTTCTCCATAGCCCAGATGGAGAAAGGCCTTGCGACTACACGATCTCTGGACACAAGACTCCAGAAATGAGCCTACAGCGTGGGTTACTCGATGGTCTGCTCTCCACGACGCAGTCAGGGAGATCTTGCTTAAACAAGAGCTGGCAACCATGCCATCCCAGCTTCAAGCCCTCCAAGGGCTGCCTCTCACCGTAACAGTCAAATCCCTGCTACGCTACGAGGCTTCTGTGACCCCCATCTCCTCTGCATCCAATCCCATTCCCCTGCCTCCATTGCCTTTCCCTTCCTGCTTCCTCTGGGCCTTTGCACAGGCCCCTCCCTCTGCCTGGACTGTAATACTGCAGACGGCCACCAGGGGTCCCTCCCTCACCTCTCCGGGGAATGGCTTAAAGAACACTCTCTTTTCTAATCCCTCTGTTTAAAATTGCAACCCCCTTCCTTCTTGTGCAAATCCTCCTCTTCCTCCTCCACCCGTGCTTCATTTTCTCCCATACTATTTACTTATTTACTTCAGCAGACTATGTGACATTTTTTTTTAAAGCAAGTCTGCCCTGTATTCTAAAATTTAAGCTCCCAGATAGCAAGGATATTTTTGTGTGTTGATTGCTTTGTCCCCACATCGGAGTAGTGCTGACAGCCCCCAGAAACCACTACCTGTTGGCTGAACCACAGTGGATTTCTACCTACTCTAAGCACATATATATATATTGTGGGAACTGCCAAGACAGAAGCTTATATATATATATATAAAATTAGGCCATCAATAACTCTCTGAGTACATGAGAATTTATAAAGCAATAAATGCCAAAGAGATGAAAAAGTTTCTAACAGTAACCACAATGCTCGCTGGACGTGGTAACTCACATCTGCAACCCCAGCAGTTGAGTCCGGCCTGATGTGCATAGTGAGTTCTAAGCCAGTCAGGGCTATGTATGAGACCCTCCCCCCAAAAAAAAATAGTGTCAAGGAAATGGGACTTTCAAGAAACTCCAGGGCAAAAATAACTGCTATAAATCTACCAAAAAATTAGTTGGCCTTAAAAAAAAAGTTCAAATAGGTGCTAGAGCGATGGTACAGAATTTAAAAGAACTTGTTCTTCCAGAGGACAAGAGTTTGATTCCTAGCACCCACATGACAACTCACAATGCCCTGTAATTCCAATTGCAGGGGATCGGATGCTCTCTTTTGGCCTCGGTGGGTACTGCATGCAGGTGGTGCGCATATATACATGCAGGCAAACAGTCATATACATAAAATAAAAAAGATAAATAAATGGTTTTTAAAAAATGTTTAAATATACTTTTACACAATAACTAACTTCAAATCATTTATCTTAAGAATAATACGCAGATTACTATACACAAAGATGTAAATACTAATATTATTTTAAGCACTAGAAAATAAACAGAATCCAATTGGCAGTCATCACGGTTATATAGTCCAGGACCTTCAGCCCAGGGAATAGTGCCGCCCACAATGGCTTAATTAATGGCTTGATTAACATAATGAAGACAATCTCCCATAGACATGCTCACAGGCATGTGAGAGAAAATCCCTCATTGAGATTCTCTTCCAGCAACTAGAACTAATCTCAGAGCAAGTCTTCGGAGTCTACGGGAATTTTAGAGAAGGGAGAAACTCAAAGAAGCCAGGAGGCGATAACAAGGGCCACCACTGTAAAGGTAACATGGAAGATGACAGCAGCAGCAGGTGGTTTTTAAAAAGTCCGTGTCGATAGACACATGAGGGCATAGGGAAAGACTTCCCTTAACACCTGGAGGCATTCATAAGTAGACAGTCATCACATTTTATACTTAATATTTAATGTAGACCAGGAAAAGGGAGCAATCGCTATTACCTGAAGGATCGGAACCGTAGAAACTGGCAGCTGTTGTTATTGGTCCAGGTGGATGGATGGCGCTCGCTGAAGACCTCTGACTGGCGATTAGAATCCTGCTCTTGGCGGATGGGAGACGGGACATTGCACCCAATCCCAACTGGGGCTTCAGGAGCATGGCTGAGCGATAGAAAGTGGGAGGGACTTCGTAGTGTGTGTAGGGAGGAGAGCAAAATTCTTCTTTCCCGGGGTGGTCTGTGACCTGCAGGAAGAGAGCAGAGTATGTAAGCCTAAACAGGGCAGGAGATCCTGCGCAAATGATGAGCACCGTCATGCCATTGGCTGCTTAGTCAAATCTGTTCTTGCAGAAAACTGGGGGTGGGTTCCCAGCACCCATCATAGTGTCTCATGAACACCTGTGACTCAGTTCCAGGGGACCGGGTGCTTTCTTCTGGCCCCCTCAGATACTGCACACACACACGATACACATACATACATGCAGGCAAAACACCCGTGCACATAAAATAAGAATCTTAAAAATAAAATAAATAATGTTAATGAAACAAAGGATTTATCAAATGTTCAAAAATGATTTAAAAAAAAAACCCTTCATTATACCTATGGAGAAGACACATCTTCTTTATGCCACTAATCTTATAATAAGGTAATAAACTATCATTTAAAATTTAATCAATAGGACATTTAAAAATAATTGTTAGTAAGAGAGAAATGTTTATCTGGAAAAGATGGAAAAATTAATAGAAAAAAATTTATAGGCTTGTGCTACATATTTACATAATTAAAAACCAAATTCTGGGACCAGTGAGATGGCTCAGTGGGTAGAGGTGCTTGCTGCCAAGTCTGAGGACCTGAGTTCAATCCCAAGGACTCAGACAATGGACACGGACACACACTCACACACACACTCTCACACACACACTCACACACACACTCACACACACACTCACACACACACACACTCACTCACACACTCACTCACACACTCACACACACACTCACACACACACTCTCACACACACACTCACACACACACACACTCACAGACACACACACACTCACACACACACTCACACACACACTCTCACACACACACACTCACACACACATACACACACACTCACAGACACACACACACACATACACACAAACTCACAGACACACACACACTCACACACACACACATTCACACACACACACACACTCTCACACACACACTCACACACACTCACACACACTCACACACACACACACATTCACACACACACACACACTCTCACACACACACTCACACACACACTCACACACACTCACACACACACACACACACACACTCTCACACACACACTCACACACACACTCACACACACTCACACACACACACACACACACACACACACACACACTCACACACACGGATGCCGAATGCTCTCAGAAATGTTTGGGTAGATTCCTCTGGGATAACAGATCTAGGAACGAGTCTCACGGACTGCTCAGTTCAGAGCATGTATTAGCAGTGTCTGTACATGCTTGTTAAGTAAAGGAATCGTGTTTTTCTCCACCCTTTCCCTTGGTTTAGTAACATAACATTAATAATTTCTCCTCTACTTAACAGTTCAGAAGTCAATCTCTAGTAACCATATACATATATATGTACGTGTGTGTGTGCATAGAAGTGTTTGTACATACATGTACATACAATATAGAATATAATACATAATGATTTTATATATACATATATATATATATATATATATATATATATATATATACCTGCTCTCAAAATGTCTGTTCTCACACAATTTGGGCTTTTGTGGTGCAGGATGAGGGGTGGGACTCAGGGCCTTGCACATGCTAAGAATACACTTTATCCCTGACCTGCTTCCCAGTTTGTTTGGCTTTTAAAATTAAACAAGCAAAAAAGAGCAACATAATCTATTTAGGTTATAGTTAAAAACTAGTGCTGAGCAATGTCTGGGCAGATACATCTATGAATTAATTCTGCTCTGAACTCTCATTTATTTTGTATGTCAAGCTGCTATGTGTTCAGGAATTACGAGTACTTCACAATAGTCACATCTTCTAATAGGGGCTCTAAGAGCTTTGATCCAGGCTGTCGAAGGCATAAGCCCTGTTCCGATCCTCCCTTTTAATGTTGAAATAGAGACAACGTTCTTTAAACTGACATTATTGAAGCAAAGGATTAGGCACTTCAAGTTCCATTATAGTCACATTGCGAAATACGCATGACGGATAGCTAGGCCGCAGTCGGGCGCGGGCCAATCACATCCCCTTGGGAGGCCGTTCAACATCTGCGCTCTGATTAAATCTTTACTGTCACCGATGTCTCACTATCCGTCTCTGACTTTTCCCAGCTAGACTCTTCCCTTTTTTTTTCTAAATTTTGGGGTGTTACGTCTCTCATGAGAAAATTAACATCATTTCCAACCTCACAAGGAAGGGTTTTAGGATTGCAATACGCGGATCTGACTCTGGCAATGGACACCTTTCAGAGCTCAAAGCCACAACTCCATCATTCAACAGTGGCTTTAATGACTTCTTCGGTGTCAGCCTCTGCTGTTCGGCTGGGTGATCTTTCTGGGAGCGAACATCTGCAATGCCCTCTACCGGCTCCCGTCCTGCCTGCTGGATCACAAGATGGCAGAACTGCTGTTGAAAACCGGGGACACTGTAAAGGGCTGGATCTACCTGGCACGAATGTGTCTCTACTGGTGACCCTTGAGTGCTGTACACACCCAGCCTGCTTCCTCTGCTTCCTTGCCCGCAGCATGTCCGCAGCAGCCACAGGCTCCCCAAACCACAGCAGGCCGCTCCTCACCAGGTCTCCCCAGCACACGGACTGACACCCTAAGTCTGTGAGCTTCCTCTCTCCAGCACCCTTAAGATGCAACTGCTAGATATTTTGTCAGTGATTTAAAAAAAAAAAAAGTAACACAAGCACAAATTCTTTTACAAGGCGAAAAGTATGTTTTTCATGTCTAGTTATGCATCTTTAATTAAACAGGGGAATCCCACTTTTCTTTCATCTTTATGACAAACACTGCAAGTCAACAAAAGAATCCTCAGGTTTCAAACACAGTCCTAAAATCAAAGAATTTATGCAGACAGGTTCCTCCTGCCACCGCCCTACCTGCTTCGCCCTGCTGTCCCCCGCCTCCTGTTTTCAGTCAGCTCATTTTACGTGACCTTTCTCTGGGGAGACATGAAATTAATACCTGCACTCAAACTGGCACAGCATCAAGGTTCCCAAATGACTCCTTCCAGGGGCTGGAGAGATGGCTCAGTGGTTAGGAAGAACTGTTGCTCTTCCAGAGGACCTGGGTTGGGTCCCCAGCACCCACACGGCAGCTCATGACCCTCTGTAACTCCAGTTCCAGGGATGTGACACCCTCTTCTGGCCTCCACGGGTATTGCAGGCACATGGTGCACAGACCCACATACAGGTGAAACACTCATACACACACAAATTAAATGACTCCTTAAAGCTCATCTTGATGAGTAAAATGAATTCATTAGGGGTTACTCACAGAGGAGTGGACAACCACAGGCAGCTGGGTTTTCCCGATATCACTAACTCTCCACCTACAAGATCACACGCTATTTGGCTTTCACTCAGAACTGATGCAAACCTGAAGTCATTTGCTGATGTGTACTCCATGCCAGCCTTCATCAAGGACCCCGCTGGCCTGGACCAATACTGCTCAGGTGTGGGGAGGGTGCCTGGATCTGCTGCAGGCTGGCATGGAGAACAACTAAAGCACAGCTTGCTACAAGGTGGTGCCAGCCCGATTCTCCGATGCTTGGATAAGACAGCAAAAAAAAACCAACCTGAGGAGGAAAGGGTTTATTCCCCTCACTTCAAGGTCATAGTCCACCACGCAGAGAGTCAAGGCAGGAACCTGGAGGCAGGAACCGAACTTGGAGGAGTGCTGCTCACTGGCTCGTTCTCTGGGGTTTGCTCAGCCTGCTTTCTTATACACTCCAGGACCGCGCGGGTGGGGTTCAGCGCACAGCAAACATGCAACAGAATGCTCACCACAGCTACGATCCTTACTGCGTGTGAAGAGCCCACGCCTAGAACATCCGCTTATGTTACTGTTTTTGCATCTATTACTGTAAGGTTTTTCGTTGTATTTTCTGACACAGGCTTACACTCAGTTGCCCAGGCTGGCCTGGAACTCAAGTCTTCCTTTCTTAGCCTCACGAATGCTAGGATCACAGGCGTGTACCACCACACCTGGATCATCACAAGGTTTCCTCCAAAGTAAAATACTCCCTACAAAAAGATTAGTCTGCTCAATTTGAATACTTGGTCAGACTTCAGTGAACCTCCTTAGATATTGGGGCCATCCCAACCTGACTGCCACACTGTGTTCTGGACAATCACTTCCAGGGAGAAGTGTCTACTTTGGTTCAAATGTATCCACAAACATCTGCAGTTCACTTACACATGACATTTTGTTTTCAAATCTCACTGGAAAAAAAATGCAGCAGACTCAAACACACCAATGTACAGATCATTCTACAACGACATTCTCTTACCTCCTGCAGAAACTTTTCGCTCATCTGACTGAAATGGTGCCCTGGGGGCTTGATCCCAGACACCATCAGTCCAGAGGGGAAGACCCTCGGCTTCTGCAAGTCAGGCTTGAATTTCTCATACATGTTGGCAGATGGCTGAAGGTCACGGCTTGCCGCCTTCTCCTCCTGGGGAAGAGGCATGCCACAAGCAGGAGGGGCATATGGAAGCCCTACAGGGACCAGGGAGGCATCCCCCTGACCCAGTGCCTGGGGGTTCCTACGGATATAGGTGATGATCTTGGGCCTCACGTGTTTGGGCTTCGGCATGAGGACGGGCTTCGCCTCTGTCCTTTCTTCCCTTTTCTCCATCTCTGGTTTCTCTGTTGCTTCCTGGGAGGAAGGTGCGTCCTTGGTGTGTGTAAGAGGCTTGGGTATCCCGCTGGGGCAGGCGCTCTTGTCGGGTACTTTTGGGGATGCGTTCAACACCTGCCCAGTGTCAGAGGGGAGTGAGGCCACTGAGGGTGGTCCTGTGTCCACACTGAACACGCCGAGCTCCTGGGAACTGCTACCTGGAGGAGTGGGGTGATGGGTCAAGTTCACAGTTGTTTCTGGGTGGAGGGGAGCCGGGGTACTGAAAACTGAGTCTATTCCATCTGGTATGACTTCAGATCGGGCTGTGTTTTCTAGAAGGTTCCTATTTTCAGCAACAGGTGTTAGTGACTCTTTGCTTTTTCTGGCTTCCGAGTTGCCGCTTCGAGGGCCCAAGAGCTCAGAGGCCTCAGTTCTGTCTCCTCTCACAGAAGGATCCGAGGTCGACGCCTCGGCACTGCCCGCGTTCCCGCTGCTGTGCCTCCTCTCCTCCCCACTGACCTGGGAGGGCATGCTCTCAGTCGGATCACAGGGAACAGAAGCCACAGGACCATCACCGGGTGCAAAGTCGCTGGATGCTGTTTCCCTCGTCATCTTACCTACACCTGGTGACATTTTACCAATGAACTGAGTGCCTTCCCCTCTGGAAGGAGTGGTGCTCTGCGCAGGGGTGGCTTGGCGGGACCCCTCCACACCAGCACTGGCTCCCATCATTCCTTCTGGGCTGCTGCCTCGACTGTCCCCAAGCTGGTGGTGGCTGCCGTTCAGTTGACCCGTGGCTCCTTGGCACGCCTTCTCCTGTAGCTTTTCTCTCTCTACGGGTGACACACTTTTTTCCCCGTGACACCCCAGACCCTGTGCCTGGGCTGACTTCAGACCCTGCCCATTCCTGGCTTGAATGGGTTGGAGCTCCAGTTTGGGGTTCCCTGTTCCTTCACCTAGACGCACTTCGGGATGACTGAGGCAGGGGGATTCCTTCGATGCCGAAGCTGACCTGGGAGTCGATTCTGGATGGGTGACGCACTTGTAAACTTCCAGGCCCTGTGTCTCCTCCATCTTGGTGTCTGGCGGGAGGGAGCCCCTGGCTTCTGAGGTAGATGATTCAGGAGGGCGCACACTCTTTCCCTCTGAGGTACCCTCACCTGGAGAAAAAACCCTCCCTGGAGTGTGGCCAGCTGATGTGACCTGTGGCCCTTTCCCAAGCACAGGTGTGGGCCCCGAGGTGTCCTGCTGCACCGGCTGCAGATTCTCCCGAGCGGGGCTGCCAGCTGCAGCTGCCGAGCTGCCTGCCCTTTTCAGCTCTTCATTGTCAAGGGTCTTTGCCAATTTGTCCTTGGGAACGTGCCTGGGAATTTCAGCAACCCTTTTAGCAGAAACCTCTGGACTGGTCTGACCCGATGCGTTTTTCCAGGGGGACAGACTTGGTCCCTGGACACTCTGTGAGGTCTGCAGGATACCTCTTTTCACTATGTGTTCTTCGCTGGTTTGCCTCTGGACAGCCAGAGAAGGCTGAAAATCCCTCTGGCTGTTAGAGCCAGCCTGAGACCCTTTCCCAAAGCCCTGAAGTTGAGGGGGCTCCTTCTGGAAGACGCTGTGGTACGGCGGCCTGCTTGAATTTGCATTTTCAGTTTTATCATCCAGACCACGCGTCTGAGGCTTGCCGTGCGAGGAGCTGACCTCCAGCATGATTTGATTGGCATTTGTATCTCCCATACTTAGAACACTCTCATTATTGTTTTTCGCCCCGTCTTGCTGATCTCTCAGCTGACTGAAACAGGATTTCTTTGGAGCCAGTGGGATGCTCATGGTCACTCTTCATCGAGGGCCGCTGGCCACGCAGTCCCCCTTCAAGCTGCAGGGCGACAGGCAGCCTTCCTCTGACAATCTCCCATTTATAGACACTACTCTGAACCTCTTCAGATGAGCTTCAGAACCAACCATTGCCTCCACACGCAGCAAAGCAACGCATTACACTCCATTGCTGCTCAGTGCGAACCAGTTAGCCCGTGAGACCTGAGAAGAAACAGAAACACGTTCACGTTAGGGTAAAGACAGCAGTCGCTGTGAGTAAGAGGCGTGGGCAGAAATCACGTAGGTGTAATCCTTGCTTCTACGCAGTGATTTCACTTGCTTATCTCAAAATCATCGCAAGCGGAGGCGACAGCTGGCCAAACACGTCCAAGCTGAAACATCAGAAGGATGCATTTTAGAAATGGAATATATAAGGCGTCTTACATGAATGTTGTTGTCTCAAAGGTGTGTGTGTGTGTGTGTACACGTGTGTGGTGTTACAAAACAAAATAAAAGCAAATCTCCTCTCCTCCCCACGGCTTTACTTTCTAGTTTACTTTCCAGAGGTTAGCTATAATCTAAGAATATTAGATAAGTTCCTGAAACCAACACTTCGAAGGCTTCAAATAGGGAATAGATTTTAGTCATGTGATAGGATCGCGTGCTGTCCCAGCTCTGTCACATGGAAAGTTCTGGATCTTTCCTCTCTTCGGCTCGCTGACACCCTACACAGTATCTGCCCTCCAGTCGCTTAGTAGCTACGCTATCAGACTACGTGCCACGCCGAGCGAGGTTTGTGCTCAGTAACCTGCTGCCAGGTCTCAGCCTCTACGCCACCCATATCCCTTTACAGAAAGCACCATCTCGTATCATCACCAGAAGGGCAAGTACAACACAGGGTATTTTGAGAAGAAAAGAAAGACCCCATGCAGATGATCTTCACCACAGTACACTGTTACGGTGGCTCTGTTTTATTGCCAGCTATTTGCTAACCTCTTGCTGGGCCAATGTATAAGGTGAACTATGCCACAGGTCTGTATACCTAGGAAGAAGGTACCACCAAGCATCCTGGGCGTCTTGGACTGCAGCCTCACCAATGAGGGTGGACCGCTGTACACAGAGCTGAGGACCGCCAGCCCGGCAAGCTTACGGCTACTGTGGCATCTCTCCCCATCTCAGCCCCACCTCCCTAAACACCTAATAACTGACCCTGGCGTCCTTGCAAAGCGTACTGCAGTACATCTCTTTCCACTCCTCTCTTTTCCACAGGCACACACACATTTTCCCACCTAAACAAGGTCCTTTCCTATTGGCCAGCCCTTTGTTGGTTTTGTTTCCTTGTATGTCCCCTTCCCTCCGCCCCAGGACACAGCGCAGTCCTCTCCCCCCCCGGGAATGTGGACTCCTGTGCAAGTATCCTGCACCTCTCACTGCCACTCTGATGGCTGGCTCTCCCACACCTGCTCACGGTCCCCATCTTCCTACTCCACATCTTCCTCTTGTCTGTCCTCAGCATGCCTGCTACACCCCCAGGTACAACCTGACCTCAATACAGCCCCTAACTGAGGAACTGGACCTAGCCCAGAAGGGTTATGCCCCGATTGCTATGTCCTTCGTGTTTCCGTTTTGAGAACGTGTTCCACTTGAAGATACATTTGTCCTCTGGGCACAAATACTAACAACACGTGGGCAGACTGAAATGACAGCTGGACGCTCTAGACCGGGCTATGAGTGTCCCGAGTCACAGAGAGCAAGGAATCCACAAGGGTGGCCATCCACACGGGGCTCCACCTCTGACTCTCTGTAGACGGAAGTACAACCTCAAAGCCAAGAGCTCTCTTGGTCTGAATCACAGGGACAAACAAAACCAGAACATCAGAAACCTCAAGGAATGCTGGGACTTCTGGAAGGTGGCAGGTGCCCACTAAACAGTGTCTTGCTAGAGAAGACTATGTTGAGTTTCTTGTTTTGTTTTTCTTGGGTTTTTTAAAAGATGTATTTCTTGTATTTGATGTATATAGGTGTTTTGCCTGCATGTATGTCTGCACGATATGCACGCAGTGTCCTCAGAGGCCAGGAAGTAGGGTCCTCTCCCTTGGAACTGTAACTACAGGTGGTTTTGAGCAACCATGCAAATGCTGGGAATTGAACCTGGGTCTGCAAGAGCGGCCACAGCTCTCAACAGCTGAGCCATCTATCTCTGCAGTCCAACAATGGAGATTTATAACAACATCATTAACATCTAATAGGACCACTGTAACATATGCTTAAAAGCACACAGTAGGGCCAGACCACAAGTAGTGATGTGCAGACTTAAGATTTGAGAAACAACATGTAGACTCTTGATTAAAAGCTTTCGGGGAGGAGAAGGGAGAACATTTAGGGAGTCTTTGTGGGGGAAGTGGCCTTGAGTTGGATTTTTGTGCTGTTGGTAGCCAGGGTTATTTAGCTGGGCAAATGTGTCTTCAGTAGAGCTGTTGGCCAAAATGTCCCCACAGAGGACGTGAACGCAACAAGGTACTGGCTCTTCTGTCTGTGCCTGTCTTTAACCACTGGGCAGGCCCAGCTCTCTCAGGTCCACAAGTTCTGTAAGCAGTCAGGCACCTTACCTAGAAGCTTCTCCGGTTGAAGGCATATCTACTTTTGAATCATGAAATGGACTGGTGGCATCTGGGTATTCATAATCTTTTCACCCATCTTAGATTCCAGTTTCCTGTGAACTCTGTCTGTTCTGACCACGTGACGTGAAAGCCGCTCTCACACAATTAGAAACTTGGTGTCGCCCTCAGCCTCATTCTGAGTCACCTGACTGATGACAGGCTAGAGCCAGGGGCTTTCCGCTTGACGGCTGAGGTTTGATGATCCGTGTGTAGCTAGACTTGAACACTTACACAATTCTACTGAAAACACACTTGTCCCATCAAATAACCCTTGCTGCCAACAGTGTCAAAACCCAACTCAAGGCCACTTCTCCCAAAGACTGCCTAAACTCTCTCCTCCCCAAAAGCTTCTAAACAAGAGTCTACATGTTGTTTCTCAAGTCTGGAGTCTGCACATCTCTCCTTGTAGATCTGCCCTACTGTGCTTTTACCACAGTCCTGAGTCTGTAAATGTCCTCTCATGGACAAGTCCTACTGTGTTTTTATCACAGTCCTGTTCCTGTCTTTCCCTCTCTCTACCGACTTTCACAGATACTCACAGTCAAGAGTGTAAAAGTCCCCCATATAAAATTGCACAATGTTGGCACAGAATGTTTGCACGCCCTCCTCTATACATTCAAATGCCTCTAGTCACTAAGTCGCTAACAGTCACTAAGACAAGGTGAATGCTAAGCAAATACTTAGCATTTTGTATTGTTCAGGAAACAGTGACAAGAAGGGCCAGTGTGTGCTCAGCACAGATGTGGTTTTTAAATATTCCCCATCTGCGGCTGGTTGAACCCATAGACATGGAACCCCCGGAGATGGAGGGAAT
This sequence comes from Cricetomys ansorgei, assembly GCA_026225945.1. Classification (NCBI taxonomy): domain Eukaryota; kingdom Metazoa; phylum Chordata; class Mammalia; order Rodentia; family Nesomyidae; genus Cricetomys; species Cricetomys ansorgei. The sequence continues at coordinate 16,305 of JAMJFZ010002607.1, forward strand.
TGTATATTTAATTTTACAGCAGTTGAATGTGCTTTGGGTTAAACTGTGTATCTTACTCCGGTTAGGAGACTGCAAGCCTATTGGATGAATGGCTCAGGAGCTTCTGTCCCCCTGTGGCTCTGGGGCAGCTCTTTGCAGTGTAGATACCACAGATGAAGTGACCCCACCCCACTCCAACTCGAGCTCAGAGCACTGAATGCTCACTCCTCTCAATTTACCATGGACTTTATTTTTTTCAGTTGTAAAATGGTAAATTAAAATGGTAAAGTTTCTCTTTTAATGAAGAGCTGGCTACTTCCTCTCCAGGACTAAACTAGGGGAAAGCATGAAGAAAACTACTTTCTGGGGCTAGAGAGATGGTTCCATGGTTAAGAGCATTGGATGCTTTTTCAGAGGACCCAGGTTCAATCCCAGCACCCACACAGTGGCTCACATTGTTTCTAACTCCAGTTCCAGGGAATCTGATGCCCTCTTCTGGCATCCATGGGTGCTTTATGCATGTGGTGCACAGACATATGGGCAGGCAAAATACCCACCCATACACATAAAATAATAAAAATTATATTTCTAAAAATTAAGGAAAAAAATATATGTGTATTTGTCACAGCCATTTGGTTTAAAAACACTCAAAATATTTGAGGCTGTGGGCCTGTGAGATGGCTCAGTGGGTAAAACTGTTTGCTCCCCAAAGAGTTGAGTGTAATCCCAAGAACCCACATGGTAGAGAGAGAGACCAGACTCACACAGGTGGTCCTCTTACCTCCCCCCCCCGTGCCTATTAGGCACACATGTACCTACACAGAGAAATCCAGACACCCACACGGGCACAAGGTAAGTAAATACACAAATGTGAAATAAAATAAAATACTTTCTTAAATATTTCAGGTTTTAGAAGAGAATTGATTTCAAATTAGGGATACTTAATCCGCCCTATGTTTGTTCTCAATTAGTAATCCAGAACATAATCCTCTACAGGCTCAATAAGCTTTAACAAGCTCAAGACCACCGAAATATGCTTTAATATTGAAATATTGACTGGGCACGGCAGTCAGCATTCTCGGTAGCTGTCCGTGGTGCTGAACTCCATGACAGCCCACACAGCATCAGCAGAAGTCGCTCCTGGAATCCGCTTTATTCCTTCTTCTTGTAAGTAAGGCTGTCGCGTTTTATCCCAACAAATAATCAAGACACTATTTACAGCATCTTTGTTTCGAAGAAGCACAGGCTGTTTAAAGTGTAAAATGCTATTTACTCCTTTATAAGTCCAAGAAAGGGGTAACTGGGTTCTTATTCAATTAAACCAACCGATACTTTGTTCATTGATACTTGGTTTCCTCAATAAATACACTGCATGCTTGTCAAAAGTAAGCTTCATCCTGATTTCCTTCCTAACAAGGTGCACTTGCTTTCACCGTTTACAAAGTCCTTTCAGGATGGGATTTCACCCAGGAAATTCAAATACCTTCCCTGTTGTCATCTTTGCTTTATTTTATTTGGTTTTGGTGATTTTTTTTTCCGTTATGGAAAATTTATATTGTCAGTTATTTTTTAAATATACTTTTGTTGCACATAAAAATGTAAAAATCTTTGTAAGTCTTATTCTACCCCTAAGAAACAGAATTTGACATGTGGGATCCAGAGCTTGTGTGTACGCTTACGGGATGAGCTGTATAAGCCAAATTTCCAGCTTGGGTGCTGTCCGTTTCTTCCCACAAACACGCATAACAATCACTTCCTCACAGAGTCTCATTCTGTAACACTGGCTGTCCTGGAACTCACAACGTAAACCAGGTGGCCTCAAACTCACAGACATCCCCCTGCCTCTGCCTCCCGAGCGCTGGGATTAAAGGTGTGTACCACCACACCTTCATTACTTTTAATAATTATTATTTACACACCAACTTCCCTGTTGTTAGACTTTAGGTTATTTGCGGTTTTTAATTAGTTTTCCCAAGAATGCTGCTGAGTGGGGACCTCTTCAGAACATTGTGCAAATGTGCATGCCTGTGTGGTGGGCTAGCTGGAGGGGTGGGGGTGTCTCTCTGTTTCCATGGGAGCCTGGCACATAGCAGGTGCCCTTAACTATTTGTTGACTAAACAATAAATACTGCCTCATAAAAAAGGAGTGCTGGTCCTCACAGTGCTCCTCAGTTCCTCACTTCCTCCCCATTCTCTCCCTTAATACCTCTGTAATGAGAACGGCCAGACCATTTGTCATTCAAATTGATTTTTTTTTCTTATCAGGATTCTTTCCATTTCCTATCGTAGTATAATTTACACTCTATAGACCTCACTACCATTTACTACAGACTTCTTCAAACTTTGGCAAACAGCTTTCATACATCATCTTGACTGTAAAACAGTTCTAAAAGTCTCAAACTTCCACCAGCCCCTGCCCCTAAAGTATAGCAATACGCTATCTGGTTGCCATGTCTACAAACTTGTGTCTCCAGAATTTCTCCCCACGCAGTATCCAGTGTTCGGATTGTGTGTCTTGATTCTTGCATCTCACAAAGTGCGCCCAAGACTTGCCTACCATGTTCCTGTCTTTCAGAAGTCTATGCATGTGCATGACGATGCATGTGTCACATCCTGTGTGTTGATCCAGTCCCCAGGAGAAGGACATTGAGTCGGTCCCTTCTTTAAATGATTGTGAATAAAGGTTCTACAAATATTTCTGCACAATATTTTGTGTGAAACCCAAACTCAGATAGGATGCCACAACGCCGTGCGTAAACTGGACACATGATTACCCTGTTCTGAGCACACCTCTCGCTACCCATAATGCTCTGCTCCGTTGCCTGTGCATGGCTTTCCTCCCTTCCATCCTGTATGGGCTCCAGGAGAACAAGTTTCTCTTCCTCCTCATTTCTCCCTCTCTCTAAGCCCAAGCCCTGGGCAGAGGCATACAAAAGCATGATACAGCAAGATAGTTGAACATGCGCACTCACAGTGGTTCTAAGAGCATGCGCAAGACCTGCACAAAATCAGTATGTCAAGCACGCTAAAATGCTTCAATACCAGCAACGTATGCTCAGCACTCGAATAGGCTCTCCATGGCTGTGTGCAGTTTGTTGCTGTTACTTTATTGGATTTGCTCCGTTAGATGATATCTGTGAGTAGCATTACTGCCGCTTTTGCTGGCGATGAAACCAAGGCAGAAGGAAGGTGAAGACCTCTGGAAGTCACCAGAGGAAACGAGGGCTCAGCACAAGCTCTGTGCACGCTGTAAACCTCCGTGCTCAACCAACAGAACTGTCCAGAAATGCATGCTTTTAAAGTCATGGTGGAAAAAAAAGATGCCATTTTGCTTTGTTTTGACTTAACCTCTAGTAACGAGACACAGATTTCTATACGTCACTTGGTTGCCGGCATCGCTTCTTCATGTTGCCCATCTCTGATTAGTTTTAGGTTTTGTTTTTCATGGCAGGCATGGAAGATGGGCTGTTCTGAGAATTTAGATTTTACCACGCTTAGATATTAGAAAGTTAAGGACTCGTTCCTGGTTGTTAGAGACAGAGGGAAATGCCCTCTGTGTTCGCTTTATACTGCCAGTCCTCGACTCTCTCTATTGTTGATATCAAAACCAGGAATCTAAACACTCCCTCAGTCCCTACTCCTACTCAACCCAATCCGTCAACAAGAACTGTGAGGTTGATTCCATAATACATGGTCGCCACTGACATCACCCAAAGGGCCTTTCATACATGAAAGCTAAAAAGGTTGACCTCAAAGAAGAGGGTTGATTGGGAGCAGGAAGAGCAGAGGGGATGGAGGGGACAGGGAGGACAGAGAGTGGGCACCAGAACGCACTCAGAAGGAAGAGGAAGTTCCAGGGTTGCACTACACAGCAGAGTGGCATTTGGTGCTCGACATCCTATGACGCATCATGTTAAGAACAAGAAGCAAGGGTCTGAGGGCCCAGGGACAAGGGAATGATAGGTGGATGTGATGTATCTGGACTGAGATTCAATCACTACATACGGTATAAACTTATTACATTATCACGCCGTGTATGCACGCATACAATTGTATGTTAAGTGAGTTTTACAAATAACAAAACCAGAATGCCCCTTTTCCCTCATTCTGGGGGCCGATGAGGTCCCTTGACAGATCAATCACATTGTGAATTCCCAAGCTACCACATCTCCAACAGTATCCTTGCCATGAGCTCTGCGGCTGACTCCCAGCCACTCTCCTGGCTGTGGGGGCCTCTAGTGCTACCTTGCTGCCCAAGACCGTGACATTGTTGCTACCAAAACTTTACACAGCGCATGTCTGGCTCCCCACAAGGTGGGACTCTATGATGTTTAGGTCTCAGCAGAAATGTGTCCTGCCTAGACAGACTTTCTCTTACTTCATCATGGATCCCCAATCTCAGCCCCCTGTCGTGCAGATCACAGCCTTTACTGCCCATTCAGTGGTTGCATACTGGCTTATAATCCTTCTCACCAAATGAATGAAAGCCCCCAAGAGATTAAGTGCTAAAGCCTGCTTATCACAGAGCCCTGTGGCCACAGGAAAACTCAGCACACTGAAGGCAGTGTTTGTCTGCAATGTTTGTAGGCAATCCACTAAATGTTTGCTGAAAATCTTTCCTAATTCATTTTGCTCTTACCCAGGGTAAGGCCTTGCTAAAAGTGTAACCATCGCAGGGTTATCAAACATGAGAGATGCTGAAGAACCGAGATGGTCATTATCTTGACCTTCTCATTCTATAAATGAAGAAACTACAGGCCTAAGTATCTGTAAGATTTACTTAGTCCTACAGCTGGCCCTGTGCCACCAAGATAGGGGCAGACTGCTCGAAGCCCTGTCTAGTGATCACCCCTCCCCAACACACACAACACACGCACACACACACACACACACACACACACACACACACACACAACCTCAGACCTGGACCAAGGAAGGTAAGAGAAACCAGGTTACATTAAGGGCTCTGAAATGGACCTACTTCATTAGGCATCAAATGATTTAGAAGTATAAAATGGTCAGGTATGGTGGTGCACACTTTAATCCCAGCATTTGGGAGACAGAGGCAGGTGGATCTCTGTGATCTACATGGTAAGTGCAGGGCTACCCAATGAGACCCTATCTCAGATGGATGGATGGGATAGATAGATAGACAGATAGACAGACAGACAGACAGACAGACAGAAGGATCGATCCATAATGCAGGAAGCAACAGGAAACCAGAGATAAGGTACGGGTCCAATCCTCTCAGAAAATGCAAACTCCTGAGAGAATGTAATGCAAAACAGCTAATGGTTGCAGCACCAATAATATAAAATACGCTAGTGGGAAACCCTAACCACCTCAGCAGGACAAGGACACGGGTACTCCAACTGAGGGGACTCCCGGGACACCTATCACTAGTCAGCATGTGAAGGAAGGCCTTGCTGGTGTGGGAAGCATTCAAGCTGACCACCAGCCGCATACACCAAAGGATACATCATGCTACCCCATCCCAGATACCCATTTCCTTAAGATCCATTTGTTTTTTTCCCCTGGTGGTGGCTGCTAAGGAAGAGAAGCCACTGTGAGCCTCAAATCTACCAAATACTGCCTTCTTGGAAAAGGATTTTGGGATGGAGAAAAAAAGCCCCTGAAATGAGGCACAGGAATCACCCGGGGATTTCCTTTATCTTTGCAATCCCTGCTTGCTCTGCCAGGCGACTGGGAGTTATCTGCTCTGGTAAAGGCGGATGTATTTATTTATATTTCCATCTAGTTGAAGAGATTGACAGTTTCAAAAGAGTGAGAGCATGCTCCAACCACTAAGAATTTGTGCTAAGTTCTTGGCTCTTAATCTATGAGGCAGGTGAGCAAAGCTAACATACTGAAGATTAATATTCTGTCTATGAAATACACGATAAGAGCCAAACAGCTCTGATAGTGGTGTTTTGTGCTGGGGCTTATTAAAAGGAGACATGGATTTCAAATCTAGATGAAAATAAACAATTTCTGAATGATGGGAAAAGAAGTATGTTCACATCCAGGCGCCTCATCTGGTTCTCCGAAGGCTAAATCAGGAGGGGTTTTGATCTTGGTTGTGAAGGATCAGGCAGTATTCTTTGCAGAATAGAATTAATTCAGATGTCTGTTTGCAAGGCAATTGCTTTCCTGTGTGTCGGGTGACTGCCAGGCCTATTAACTCAACCTGCTTGCTTCAGCCTCCACTACCCACAGGGCAGCTGGAGCCAGTGGAGGCTGAACCCACTCTGAGACTCAGACTGCCTGCTTTTATTGTTTCACCTGTTCAAGTGCCAGCAAAGAAAACTCTCAGTAATGTTTTCCTCATCTCTGTCCACAAATGCTTTCCGTAGCTTCCCAGCAAACCTGCCCCATGCCTCGAATTCCTGCAGCTAGTCCAGGGGCCTCCCACCTCCTGTAAACAGTGAAATGACCGATTGGGGCAACCACAGGGGAACCCTCAAAGCCATCTGAGTAGGTGGGGAGCAGCTGGCTCCTGTGGGGATAATCACGGGAGGCAGAGGGCTAGCCTGGTGCTTGCCTTCTCAGCAACACCACTGCCCCAAGTGGACTCATTTCAAGGTGGGAACACTCGCGCTGTGCATGCTTGGTCCCAGGCACTGTGGACCCAGGAACACACTCAAGGTGGATGCTGCCAGTGACCCTCCCTAATCGACAGGGCTGCAGGCTATAATTCTCAGGCTCTGTGTGCTATCTAAAAAAGCAAAACGAAACCTTTTCAGTCTCATCGGGCACAAAGTAATGCTCACCTACAGCTCAGAAGTTTGTGTGGGGTCACTTGCTATAAATGGGGCTCCTTCAAATTCCTTTTCTTAAGAGAAGATGAATTTCTTTTATCTTGTATCAGAAGCTTACCACCTTTTCCTATCAAATGAGCCAGAAGCCTAAGGGGGATGAAGGTAAATTGTTAATCCCAAAATACAATCCAAGGAATTAAAAAAAAAAAAAAAAGTAACAGCCAGAAAAAAGAGGAAAGAAAAAAAAAAAAAAAGAAAGAAAGAAAATGGGGTGAGCAAGAGAATGAGGGGTTGCCGAGTAAAGGAGCAAAGGGGTGGGCCCAGGAGAAGGAGATGGCGGACAGAAAGCCGGGAGCAGTGGCTGCTTCTGGTGACGTTTGTTAAACTAAGGAAGAGGGGGATATTTAAAAAAGATGCAGGAGAAAAGAGATGAATCCACACAGCCCAGTAACAAGGCGATTGCACCTGCAGGTAAGACTCACACCCTGTGGGTGCAGATTGCTGACTTAACCCAGTTTTTCAGGTTTGGTGGGAGGGGTGTGCCCTGAGAGAGCTGCAATCCCCACTGTTAAGAGACTGCGGACATCAGACACGGACCAAAGTCACAAGAAGACATGCAGGTAGAGCACAATCTTAGGAAGAGCGAGAGGCCGTGAATTCGGAGGCCTCTGGGGAGCAGGGATGGTAGAAAGGAGGAAACAGCTGCTTGCTCCAAGTCTTTTATTACTGTAATAAAAGATGAAAGCTTCAAAACACTTTTTCCATTTGCAGTAATGCAAACTTCAAAGTGCAAGGATTCGGATTCTTTTCAGAGGACAAAAGGCAGAGATTCTCATGATAAACATGAACTTTCCATTTTTAATCTGGAATTTGAAGTTTCAGGGACCTGGGGGGGAACCACTGTAATGGACGCCTGCAGCATCACGGATTAGATGGCCTTGCTACAGTGACAGGGTTCCAGATTCTGAAAGCGAATCAGCCGGAGAACTCAAAGCAGAACAGGCCTGGAGCTCTCCAGCAGGTAGGAAAACCCCATTTGCTCCTGGCCCTGAGCACAGCAAAGGGATTTTGGAGAAATTCTGAGCGACTTTAACAAAATGAAATCAGGCTGTTAGAGAGCTGCACCTTTGACACCTGTGAGGCAAACTGTAAGGTATGCCGGCTGCCCACGGACCGGAAGCTCTGGTACGTCTCCTGTGTTCTGTCTTATGGATAAAATGTCTAGCTGTATATCTAGGACTCTCGGAATGCCTTCATAATGACCACCTGAATGGAAGAGGCTTTGTGCTACTCACCCATCCCAACTTCCTTCCTAGTCTACATCTTAATACAAGAAAAACAGTAGCTTGCAGCTTTGTTGTGAAGACTAGGGAGGAAAAGCTTTGCATAACACAGCCATCACCTGGTGGCTTTAAATAAGCAGAGGCGTTATGCCAGTGTGTTGAGAGATGGACGTATAAGGGCTCGGAGGTTTAGAGCTGTTACTGCTCTCACAGAGGCACTGGATTTGATTACCATCATCCACAGTGCTACTCACAACCTCCTGTAACTCTAGTTCCAGGGGATCTGGCTCCCTCTTCTGGTCTTCCCAGGCTCCTGTGTGCCCATGGCACACACACATAGGCACGTACATACACACTAGATAGATAGATAGATATAGATAGATAGATAGATAGATAGATAGATAGACAGAATAGATAGATAGATAGATAGATAGATAGATAGATAGATAGATAGATGGATAGATAAACAGACAGACAGAATAGATGGATGATAGATAGATAGATAGATGGGATAGATAGATAGATAGATAGATAGATAGATAGATAGATAGATAGATAGATAGATAGATAAACAGACAGAATGGAGATGATAGATGATAGATAGATAGATAGATAGATAGATAGATAGATAGATAGATAGATAGATAGATAGATAAACAGACAGATAGATAGATAGATAGATAGATAGATAGATAGATAGATAGATAGATAGATAGGATAAACAGACAGACAGAATAGATAGATGATAGATAGATAGATAGATAGATAGATAGATAGATAGATAGATAGATAGATAGATATTTTGTAAAGAATTGAATCACACCCCTTCCTTCCAAGTCTCAGAGTCATCATGGAAGAGGAGACTTAAAGACTGTACAAGCCCAAGGCCGTGGATGACTACAATGAAAGTGGTTTCGGGACACAACAGCACAGTTACGCCTATGAACTCACAGTGATTGTGAAAGTACACACAAGACCTGTGCAAGCCCAAGCCAGACGAAAACCCCAGCCTGAAGGGGGGAGATGGGCACACGGTTTCATCTCGTGAAGGCAACTGACAGCAGCTGGAAAGGGAGAGTTAGCTTTCTGTAAGGGCATGGACCCCAGCTGCTTGACCATGCTCCGGTGGATGCCCGCACATGCAAGAGCATATGGGCAGCACAAGTTATACTTGATGGGTTTAAAGAATAATAGCAGAGGACCAAGAGTGGATACGGAAGAGGAGGGGATCTGAGAGGAGTTGGGGGTGGGTATGTGATCAAAATAGATGGTATAAAAATTCTGAGAATTGATTTAAAAATACATATAGACTCGTAACCGTGGAGCTGATTGGGCCTCAGAGTGAGTAACATGTAACTGTTCTCTGATGCCCATATCTGAGCTCTGTAGCTTTGATTGTTGGGAGTCAATTGTAACTGTTACTTTTTCACTTGTAGCTGAACTCTGCCTCTTGGTTCTTTCGCCCAGTTGCTACTGAGACAGATTCCTAACCCCTAACCTTTTTTTTTTTTTTAACCCCCTAGCTCTCAAAGATTAGGAAGGAAAAGAGAGAAAGGAAGATTCCTTCACAGCCCCTTATCTGCTTGAAGCGTGGAGAACTGGACTAACATCTGACAACTTCTCCCCCATTAACTGTCCCATAACATGGACTGCTGCCTGCTTTCCCATCGGTGCTCTCTTATTAACTGTCTTCTGCCTCAGCCTGGTGGCCACCTTCCTTCCCAGGACTGTCACCTGTCCTCCATCTGAGCCTAGCTCCTGCCTGCCTTCCCATCAGTGTCCTCTGCCACTAACTGCGATTCCAACTGCCACAGTCTCTTTTATCCCTAAGCGGATCCCAGAAGTCCAAGTGGCATCCAATCGCAAGGAAGACTGCACAGGACAGACTTCAAAACATCCTGCTACAGTAATGCACACAGAAGTGAGTATGAATTTGGCCACTGTTTCCTTTTGCTTGTTCCCAGCAGCCTCTGGTGCCCAGTGTGCCGTGTCTGTGCAGAAGACTGGAGCGTCTTCTGTCTCGACCTCATTCTAAAACCATCCCCATGGCCTCCCACCCCTGCCACACCACTCTCTTCCCTGTACCTTGTACATCCATTAATGCACGCTGAGTATTTAGCATCTGTTCTTCTAGAGACTGAACGTATGTGTGGATATATACATGGAAGGAAGGGCATGAGAAAAGTGTCCTGTAGGCAGAATTTCATCTTTAAAAGAATTGGTTATAGTCAGCAAAGAAAAAAAAAAAAGAAGTGTTACTATGGGCCATCTGCCAGGACACAGAAATAGTTGCATTTTGGAAAAGCGTGGAAATAATATTGTTCCTGCTCAGCATTATCTCCATGGTGCACGTTCCTGGAAAGCAGACTCTGGGCTTGGCCATCTCCCAGTACCCACAGTGCTCTCATGAATACGATGCACCAGACTAACAGTTCTGTTTTATCTTGTCAGGAAAGAACTGAGTTGCGAGACACTCGTGTCCTGGCTAGTGAGGAATAAGAGCTAGCCGTTACTGTGCAGGGCACATGCCTGGCCAAGTCAACCGTACTTCCATCCAGGCTGTGGCTACAGCTGTGCCTCGCTCAGGGTTATGTCTCCCTGTCTCTGATCGTATTATTTCTGTATATGCCTCAGCGTCCCCTCCTCTCACCCTACTTTACCCACGGATCTGGGCTGCTCCCTGGGGCACGAGCCTCAGCTGTATAGGCACTGCTGGCGACTACAGAATTATAAATAGTGTCTCTGCTGTGGAAAACATGGTTTTCTCAGAAACATTAAAAATGGATTTATAACATAATTCAACAATGCCATAGGTATTTACTGAAATGAACAGAAATCGGGATCTTGAAAAGATATTTATATACCTACGTTCAGAGCAGTATTTATCACAACAGTTAAAACATTTAGCCAGGTAGTGGGTGGGGCAGGCATTTACTCCCAGCACTCAAGAGGCAGAGGTAGGCAGATCTCTGTGAGTTCGAGGCCAGCCTGGTCTACAGAGTGAGTTCCAGGACAGCCAGAGTTACAACAGAGAAACCCTGTTTTGAAAAAAAAAAAAAAAAAAAAAGACAAACTAAAAATTTAGTCAACCCAAATCCTCACCTATGGGTAAATGGATAAGCAAAATGCAATCTTTACATATATTTTAAAAGGACATAAATCCCAATACAAGCTATCACACACACACACACACACACACACACACACCACAAATACTGCATAAAGCCCCTCCCATAAAGAACTACAGTAGTGAACCTCACACACACAGACAGCATCAGAGCACTTGCCAGGAACAACGGGAGGGCAGTGGGGATTTGTCGTTTAACGGTTGTAGTTTTGGAAGATGAAAACAATTCTGCAGATGGGTGCTGGTGGTGACTACACAACCACATGCACTTAAATGCCACCGAGCTGTTCACTTAAAAGTGACGAAGACATAGACAGTGGAGACAGCTCAGCAGGAAAGAGCACTTCCTGCTCCTCCAGAAGACCCGAGTTCCGTTCCCAGCATCCATATCAGGTACTTACAACTGCCTATAACTCCAGAGCCAGGGGGATCTGGCACCCTCTTCTGCACTCACAGGCATCTGCATGCATGTGGCACATACACACAGACACATAGATTAAAGCTCTTTTCTTTAAATGATGAAGACAGCGAGCACACTTATGTCATGGATAGTTTTGTCCAGTGATTTTTAAAAGAGTAACCAGGATTAAAATCCTTCAAAAGCCTTGAAAGGGTTGTGTCAGACAATCAAAGTCAAAGAAACGACCAGGCCGAATACCAGCTACTGAAGGTGTCTGCGAATGCTAAATTACAGTTATTAAAGCAATATTCATTAGCACCTTCCTAGAAATACAACATGCGTAGAATCTGTTGACGGTGTGTGTTGTTCCCTCTGCTTCTGCTCTGTGGGCAGCCATGAGAAAGCTTCTCCTTCACTTCGGCCCACACTTCCCCGCTACCAGCTGGCGAATGCCGCTGCCACAGGCAGGTCCTGGCTTTCCATCTTTGCAGCCAACTTCTGCACGATCCAAACTTCTGCTCCCTTTTGGCTCTGAAAACAAACAGTAAGGAAAAGGCGCCACTGTGGAAAGTCCTTTGTTGGAATATTAATTTGATACCTTCCTTTGCTCTCTCTGTTTGCTCCCCCGAGCTGGCTCAGTGTCCTCTGTCTCAGGGGTACTTGGTGATTTCGGAATGGCCAAGAAGATTCTTTTTTTTTTCTTTTGTTCCTGGCTGTGAGTTCCAGGTACTGAAACCTGAAGAGGAAAAGAGGGCTTCAAGCCATGGCAAAGGAACTACAAGGAGGAGGAGGAGGGTTTGGGAGAATCCTTGTAAGTACATTTCTTAAGTCTGTGAAAGATTGGGCTGGGATCCCGAGACAGGTGGACTCCAGGCTGGCTAGTCTTCTGCACCAGCAGAGCTCAGGGAAAGAAAGTAACAGCTACAGCCAGGTCCAGACTGCGATCCCAGAATGCACCAGTTCTCAAGTGCAGAAGACGGGCAATGGGCTGAATGACCCAAAGAGACCTCATGATGTCTCAGAAGGAGGGTCTGTGGGGATGAGACACAGGAGCAGAAGGATGTTCTTGGTACCCAGGAGGAGGGGAGGTTTTGTATAAACATAGCTAAGATACAAACTCCTGGGCTAGAGGATGCTTTGATGTTAAGAGCACTCGCTGCTCTTCTGGAGGCTCTGGGTTCAGTTCCTACCACCCATGTCAGTGGCTCGCAACCACCAACGTCCTCCCCAATTTCTGTAGTCACATGTACACATATGCCCACACACATATGGCTGACAAATAATAATGAAAAAAATCTTAAAGCTTTTTAGAAAGAAAGATCAAATCTCCTGCCAGCGCAGAGCATAGAAAGGCCCTGAGTCACCGGGAAGCTCTAGTGAGGCGGTCCAACTGAGCTTCCCCGCTGGCTCACTACCTTGTTATAATAAAACGAAGAAACACGTTCTCATCGGGTAAAATGTCTACCCAGTGCCGGAGGGCGAAGACAGGTCCCACTCACATACAACCCTTTCCCCCTACGTCACCAAGAGCAGCATACAACCTGCTGCCTGACGCAGCACCACGGCAGTCTGAGATGAAAAAAAGAACGTTCAGAGTCAACCCCCTGAAGCTTGCCCTGGCCCTTCTATTTCCAATTCATTTTCTTCCTGATGTCCGTCAGACTCACCTAAGCCTGCAAGCGTTATCTTGTCACGTGACTCTGCACTTACAGAAAAACACAACCCACAGACTTGCTATCAAACGGGAAACCTTTCACTCTCTGACTGTGGTTCGACTCACCAATAACACACTCCATTCTCTCGCACACGAAAGTATCCTCGGCCAGCTCTTGCCACATTGACTTCTCTTCCCACTGGATTCCCTGGGCCTTGTACCTGACACAGTGGCTGAGGGGTGACAGAGGGCTCTGTGAAAGCCCCAGCACAGTCCCTAACGACCCACGGGCAAAAGACGGTTCGGTTCTCTTCTGCTCACAAGCAGCTCATGAATGATGGAATGGCAGGTGACAGAGAGCGTAGACATGTAACCAAATACGCCCTGCCAAATGAACCTCTCTCTTCAGTTTTCCTTGCCAGGTATCTGGTCACAGCAACGTGAAGCCTAGGGAATACACTGCGGGATTTTTTTTCTTGGTTCCGGAAGCTGGTGAGGGCAGGTTTGATTTTCTGTTGTTTTATTTGTGTGAGTGCATGTGCCTGTCTGTATGTGCTTTGTGAGCATGCAGTGCCTGTGGAGACCAGAAAAGGGTGAGGGATCCCCTGGAACTGGAGTTACAGATGATTGTGAACTGCCATGCTGGTGCTAGGAATAGAACCTGGGTCCTCTGGAAGAGCAGCCAGTGCTCTTACCCTCCTGGCCATCCCTCCAGCCCTTCGTCTGTAACTTGGTACTGGAACTACATGCAGATCTCTTACACGTCTCCCTTCTCTATAAAAACATCACTACCTTAGCTTCGTTTTCAGTGTCTTTTGTTGGTTAGGTCGACATAATTCCCACAGATCCATATCAGTAAGCAACAGTTTTCTGGGCTGCCTAGAGGTTTCCCTGTCCCACCAGACTCTCATCCCTATGGCTGACCCCCTTGCAGAATCGAAGCCCTCAGCATACACCCAACATCTTCCAAAGTCTCCAACAGAGCATGTTAAATTGCCAAGAGTCCATCCGAATCTCCCTCTGCACCCCGAAGCCTGTGGAAGTGTTGGTAAGAAAGCATTAGCCTGTGTTCACTGGAGGCTGATCCAAAGCCCACTGAAGTTGCCTGCAACGTCAAGGAGAGCAGAGTGGGTAACAGCCTGGGCTGCAGAGGCTTGTTCTCATATTAAGCTAATATTTTAAGCATGAGCTCATCTCACTTTAAAATACATTCCATTCGGGGGGGAATCGAACTTCACTTCCCCCTTGAATTATTCAGAACCATCTCTAATTTTTAGTACACATAAATATGATCTGCTTTAATAAAAATTGCTCCCTCTGAGAAATGCCTGGAAGACTCTGCCTGCTCAAAGGCACTCCTCTGAATATTTGGTAATTCATGGACTTTTAACATTTAGGGTCAAAACATTACTAGAAATAGCTGTTCATATTTCTTGGGCATCACTCGGGAGTTAATTCTCCCTAAGTTCTCTCTCCTTGGCTTCATTGAGCTGTTTCTTTGTGTCCTCTTTAAACTCCTTGAATTCTTTGATGAGGTTTATGATTGCTCTTTTAACTCCTGGAATTCATCTAGGTAATCTCATTAGCAAGCATTTTTACAGGACTGGTAGGCTTCGGAAGAAGATACTGGCTTGATCTTTCATACTGTTGGTATTCTTGTGATGAGATCTGAGCATGTGGACTTCCTTTGTTAGTTCAGGCTAGATCCCGCAGGAGGATGTGGAACTCTGGATATCAGCTGTCCATATTTAGTAAATACTTTGGCCATATTTGGGCGAGACCTTTATATATTCACATGTTATATTTAAATTATATAAATATAACTTTGTATGTTTACACATGTATAGTCTAATCTGCTCTCTGAGGGATAGCTTTGCTTACAAATCTGTGTCTCTGATGCTCTGCTTCCTCCGATGAGAGTCGTTCATTTCTTTGGAAGTAGAGTAGGGGTAGACATTGAGTGTTAAACAGATTCCTAAAACATTATTGATAACGACACTTGCCTTAATAATACGTTTGTACAACACGGGTCCCGAGGAGCAGGAACACAAAGACACGACAATGTCGTTAGGAGAAACTCGCTCCCCACTCTGTGCCCGGAGAGGCTGGAGCTCCAACACTGGGCGGGCGCAGTGAGAGTCTCTCTTGCCATCACTGGTTACCCTCAGGTTCTTGGTCTTTTGTCCTTCATAGCTCAGAAGCAGAGGTTCCTAAAAGAGCTGTGCACTCAGCTCTCCCTTCCCATCTCTGTCTTCCACACGACAGACTCTCAGTGCCGGCTTCACACGGAAACCGCCTGCTCGTTTGAACCTGTCCTGGTGTCTGGGTCTCTCCGCTGCACGCTCTAATTTCACCGTTCCGGGTTGTGGTCTGTAGGGTTCTAGCACACAGCCAAGGCAGAAAGTCTCACCTTAGCTCAGAGTCACAAACTCACAGCTTCTGTACCAAAGTGACCCAGAGATGTGTGTTCTGCTGCTTGTTGGTTTGGTTGGTAAAGCATAAGTGCCATGAAATTTATCATTTTAGTTGGTCATTTTTAGGTACAGTACTTTATATCACTAAATACACTCACATGTTCCATGTCTGTTTTATTTTAAACGTGTGAGTGTTTGCCTGTGTGTATATATGTGCACCACATGCATGCAGTGCCCGTGGAGGCCAGATGAGGGCATCAGATCCTGTGGAACTGGAGTTACAGAAGGTTGTGAGCTGCCATGTGGGTGCTGGGAACTGAACCTTGGTCGTCTGGAAGAGCAGTGGTGCTCTTAACCACTGAGCCATCTGTCCAGCCCCAACCCTTGATTTTTATGGGAGAAACATACCATGCTATTCCAAATATGTTTATAGTTGGGAACATTTCATACAGAAACACAAATATTTGAATTGCAGCAACAGAAAGCTACTACGAGCTCTAAGCAAAAGTCAACAGGGGCGTGAAGATGGCGCCCTCGCGGGTACCCTCTCAGATAGGTCCATCTCCAGACAAGTTTTAACCTTATTCTGCCAGGAATGCCAAAATGATGTCGCATCTTTTGTTCACCTGTCCCGTCTCTTTCTTCTTCTTTATCCTTGATTCACTACTCAGAACCCTGGAATCGCCCTCCTCTTCTCTTGCCCTGAATCCACCCTAGCAATGCGTCCCGCTGCCGAACCACGGGAACACTTTCAAGTGGCTGTGGTCCCCTGAGGTACACGTGGCTATTGAACACTTACAAAGCTGAGAATTCAGGTTTCTGTCGTATTCAGTGTTAATTAATTTTAGGTCGAATTTGCATTTCATGGAGCCAACGACTTCCACAGGGTGGCACAGCTCTGGTGCACAGATACTATTGTTGTCATGATTGTTGAAGGGACCAATGATAGCAAACGTCTCCAGTTCAAATCCCCACTTGAGCCACCTAGTCTGCACAAGGTCATATCAAGCAAACTGGGTCTGATTCTTTGGGAGGGGAGGGGCAGTTCTCTGTTGTAACTCTGGCTGTCCTGGAACTCACTCTGTAGACCAGTCTGGTCTTCAACTCACAGAGATCTGCTCGCCTCTGCCTCCTGAGCGCTGGGATTAAAGGCGTGCACAAACACCACTTGGATTGGGGGTGGGTGGTTGATCCTATAATACTATCTTATACTCCAGAGAGTGACCAAAACCTTCAGAGGCCAAAGTGAACACTGCAGAATTACTTTGTCCCAGCAGTTTGTATCTAGTGAAGAGGTAAGCATGGTCAGAACTCCAGGACACTGGGGGTGGAGATTCACTCAAGCAGAGATGTCTGCTGCTGAGTTTCCATTTACGGTTGATTACAGGAAGCTGGTCCTCCCTCATGGAGTGCGTACTTACATACAACATCTATTAGCACCTCGTGGGTCCCCATCACCCTGTGACCAAATCTAATCAGATGGCTATTGGCCAGTTCCACATAGACACCATCAGGCTGGCACAGCTCCAGCCGAGCTCGTCCTTCCCCACCCCTCCCCCAGGGTCTGCTCCCCTTCCACCTCATCCTCTGAACTGGCTGTGCCTGGAAATCCTACTTAGACCCCAAGTGGCAAAGTCAGGTATTTAGACCCAAATAACTTCTCACGCTGTTAAGGGAAACCTTGGGAATTGTCTTTTCTGATATTCTCCTACAAATTAAGAAACCAAACTGAAGTCAAGATAGCACATCTGTTAGTGTTTTCTAGAAAAGCAGAACCAATATAGTGTGAATGGAGGGTGGGAGGAAGGAAGGGAGCGGGGAGGAGGAAGGGAGGAAGGGAGGGGTGGGCTTACTTTTAGGAGTTGTTTTGCATGATGTATAGGCTGGCAATTCCAAAGTCTGCAAGGCAAACCAGAGGACTCAAGACCAAGGAAAAGCGATGTGACAATTCTCCAAGGGCTACCCTTCTGTTGTCAGAAATCCCTCTTCCTGGGAAAGAAGAGCCTTGTCTTCCAGCCTTCGATTAACTGTATGAAACTCACCCACCTTAGGAAGACACTCTGCTTTGCTCAAAGTCCACCAAAGGAAATGTTAGCCCTATCGAGTAATGCTCACAAATAGACACCTAGAATCGCCAAATAACTAGGCACAGAGGCCAAGCCAAGTTGACACATAAAATTACCCATCACAGAGTTGAAGTAACTCGAACAAGGGCTCTGAATCAAAGCCAGGGGAAAACTTAAGATACGCTATCTAAAATGCAAGAATATAATTTCCTCTGTCGCTGAAAGTGTTTTGAAACATGAGGAGATTTTTTGATACGAAGTATCTGCATGTGGCTTACGACAGGCAGGGGTGCTTACTCACATTTAGTTCACACCGTGCTAGTCACTTTCTGCACAGAGACAAAATACCCAGTGTGGCCAACTTGACAAAGGAAAGATTTATTTGGGGCCAAGGTTATTTCAGTCCACAGTCCTTGGTTCTCTGCATTCTGAGCCACTGGTGAGGGAAGGCATCGTGGCAGTGGGGGTTTGCGGCAGAGACTGCTCTCGACAGGCAAGAAGCAGAGAGAAGAAATACACGACGGAGCAAGGAGGTTATAGTCTAGTTATAGTCTAGTTATAGACAAGTTATAGACTAGTTATGGTCTAGTTATAGACTAGTTATAGACTAGTTATAGTCTAGTTATAGACTAGTTATAGACTAGTTATGGTCTTGTTATAGACAAGTTATAGACTAGTTATGGTCTAGTTATAGACTAGTTATAGACTAGTTATGGTCTAGTTATAGACTAGTTATAGACTAGTTATGGTCTAGTTATAGACTAGTTATAGACTAGTTATGGTCTAGTTATAGACTAGTTATAGACTAGTTATGGTCTAGTTATAGGCTAGTTATAGACTAGTTATAGACTAGTTATGGTCTAGTTGTGGTCTAGTTATGGTCTAGTTATAGACTAGTTATAGACTAGTTATAGACTAGTTATAGTCTAGTTATAGACTAGTTATAGACTAGTTATGGTCTAGTTATAGACTAGTTATAGACTAGTTATGGGTCTAGTTATAGACTAGTTATAGTCTAGTTATAGTCTAGTTATAGGCTAGTTATAGACTAGTTATAGACTAGTTATGGTCTAGTTATAGGCTAGTTATAGGCTAGTTATAGACTAGTTATGGACTAGTTGTGGTCTAGTTGTGGTCTAGTTATAGACTAGTTATAGACTAGTTATGGTCTATTTATAGACTAGTTATAGTCTAGTTATAGACTAGTTATAGACTAGTTATGGTCTAGTTATAGACAAGTTATAGACTAGTTATGGTCTAGTTATAGACTAGTTATGGTCTAGTTATAGGCTAGTTATGGTCTAGTTATAGGCTAGTTATAGACTAGTTATAGACTAGTTATGGTCTAGTTATAGACTAGTTATAGTCTAGTTATAGACTAGTTATAGGCTAGTTATGGTCTAGTTATAGGCTAGTTATAGACTAGTTATGGTCTAGTTATAGTCTAGTTATAGACTAGTTATGGTCTAGTTATAGACTAGTTATAGTCTAGTTATAGACTAGTTATGGTCTAGTTATGGTCTAGTTATAGACTAGTTATGGTCTAGTTATAGTCTAGTTATAGACTAGTTATGGTCTAGTTATAGACTAGTTATAGACTAGTTATGGTCTAGTTATAGACTAGTTGTGGTCTAGTTATAGACTAGTTATGGTCTAGTTGTGGTCTAGTTATAGACTAGTTATAGACTAGTTATAGACTAGTCCCCAGCCCCTGCTTTACACCGCTCCTCCCCGTTGCATCATCGTATTATGAGCTCATCAAGGCCTTAATCTATTGGTCATAACACAACTCTCAGGATGCAATCATCTCCCAAAGGACCACAGGCAGTGTGCAAGTCCTCGTTGCACGAGCCTGTGACAGTCAGACTGTGATTCTCATTTGCAGCTAAGGACTACAGCATGTTTGTTTTATATAGAGACCATATCTGGTCATCATCTCAAACCTACGGGATTGTGGTGGATCTGGGGAGATGCTCTGTGCTCTATTTTCAAAGAAACCTGAGCGTCAGCAGTGTGCGTCTATAGCCAGAGGCAGGACGCTTGAAGAGCAAGGTGAGCTTTCTCCTCTCCGGCAATGGAAGCGTTGAAGCTGGAGAGATGGCTCAGCAGTTAAGAGCACTGGCTGCTCTTCCAGAGGACCGAGCTCAGTTTCTAGCACCCACGTGGTGGCTCACAACTATCCAGAGGGCCTGATGTCTTCTTCTGGCCTCAAGAGCACGGCACATACAGTGTACGTACAGACATACAGTTTTCAGGCAAACACTCATATATTATAAAATAAAAATAAACTTTAAGTTCTCTCTAAAAAGAACAAAACAGCAGCAACCAAAGACAAAAACCCCGTAACACTACGTACCAATACTTGGGAATATCAGCATATAGCTCTAAGCAGTAAGCACTGTCTCCTTAGGCCGCTGCCATCAACATCCCAGTAAGAGGAGGCTACAGAGCAACTTTTTGGAATCTTTGCTGGATTCAGGACATTCTTAACGGCTCCAAAGTAAACCAAAGTCGTACACTTGCTAATCTGCGTTTATTCCGTTATTTCAGGCGACTCCATCACTCCCAAAGTCCACAACCCTTTGTCCAAAATCTTGAATGCAAAAAGTTCTAAACATAGAGCTCTGAGGACTGGTCTGAGAGCAAAACGTAACTTAAATAATACGAAGCTATTTGCGGTCTGCTTGAGAACTCAGTGTAGAGTGAATGCTCATGGCTCACCTTTTAAATTAATTAATATTAATTTATATTATTAATTAACAAATATATTTTAAGTAAATCAATATCAATCTGCTTCACACAAGGCGATGATGCAACTCCACAAGAATGTCACGCTATGTACGATCCAAGTCCAATCTAAAAACCTGAGTGTCGTGCCTTGAACGTGGAATGCCCCCCCACCACCACCACCAAGGCTCACATGTTTGAACTCTTGGTTTCCCACTGCAGTGCTGTTTAGCAGGGCAAGGCTGAGGACCTATTAGAAGACGGAGACTACTTGATGGACATGGATCACGGGTGTCGGACCTGGAGGTTTTATAGCCCAGCCTCTGACTGCCAGTGACTAAGTGCCTCTCATTCCTGCCACTAACACTTCTTCACCGTGATGGACTGTGTGCCCTCAAACTGTAAGCTACTATGACCTTTCCACTTAGTTGCTTCTTGTCAGGCATTTTATCAAAAAACAAAAAAAAAAAAAGAAAGAAAGAAAGAAAGAAGAAGAAAGAAAGGAAGAAAGAAAGAAAGGTAAGCAATACAGAAAAACACCACTGAGGAGGAGGACCAGGGCCTAGAGAGATGGCTCAGAGGTTGAGGGCTCATACTGTTCTTGTGAAAGGTCCTGTTTTAGTGCCCAGCATCTGCATAGTAGCTCACATTCACCTGCAACTCGTTTCAGGGGATCTGATGACATCTTCTGGGCTCTGGGGACTCCTGCAAGCACATGGTGCACAAACATACATTCAGACACATCCACATAGAATAAACATTTAAAAAAAAAAAGAAAAAGAAGTGAACTATTGCGGTAATTAACCTAACCGTGAGTCCTTAGGCGTTTGGAATGTGGAAGAATTAAAAATGGTGAGCTAGAAAGGCCCTTCAATATTGTAAGCAGAGTTCAATGAGCCATTCTGACGGGAGTCTGCAGATCTGAATGCTGAGAGAGACGCAGAGAGCAGACGCAGAGCTCATGAGGTTTCAGGCGGGAACAGGGATCCTATTGGGACCTGGGCTAGAGACCATTTGGGTTACAGACTGGAAAATGATCTAACTGCATTCTGCTGGTGTTCTAAGAACTTGAGTGAAGGTGAATTTAAAAAATGATGGTCCCACGTATTTGGTGGTGGGGGTGGGGTGTGTGTCCTGCCTCTGACCTGCTCTTTGGTAACCAGGATTCACACTCTCTGTATCCTCACTTAGTGCAATCTTAGGACGCCCTTCTTCCCGCGACTGGCTTATGTCGTTTATTATGTTCCCCTCGGCTTTACCCATGCTGTGGCATGTGTTGCAGTTTCTCTTTTTAAAGGCTTAAAATGCTCAGCTTACGGATAGAACACGTTTTACGTACCCATTCATTTGCCAATGCACAGTCGGGTTGTTTTAACTGTTTTCTACCAAGAATAATGTAGTTCTGACCATGGCTGTGTAGCCAGATCTGTGAGTCCTTAAACTGTTTGTGCGCCCAGACGCTGGTTTGAACGCTCTGTTTCACATACCCGGAGACCCACATGCTATTTTCTACATCAGTCACACCTTCGCCAAAAATGCAAAAGCTCAAATTCCTCTACATCATCACGACAGTGGTATTTATTCTTTATTTTCTTTCCTTTTTTTTTTTTTTTTTTGGCTTTTTGAGACAGGGTTTCTCTGTTGTAACTCTGGCTGTCCTGGAACTCACTCTGTAGACCAGGTTGGCCTTGAACTTATAGAGATCTGCCCGCCTCTGCCTCCCGAGTGCTGGGATTAACGACATGTGCCGCCGCCACCACTTGGCTACAGCAGTTGGTATTTCTATCTCATTGGCCTCCCTTATTTTCCATTTTTAGTTGTTTTGTTTTGTTTTTGTTTATTTGGGGAGAGTTGCGGGGAGATAGGGACCAACATCACTCACACTTGCTGTGAGCCAAGATGGCCTTGAACTCTTGACCCTCCTACATCGCACACCCTTGGGATTACAGGCCTGTATGGCTACACCCAGCTTATTTTGCTGTTTTTATAAGATCTGTCTTCACAGTACTTGCTTTTTACACCTCTCTAATGATTGGAAGATGCTGGTATTTACTCTCGACCTCCTCTGACTTTGGCATCTGCTTCCTGGCCCATATCCAAGGAGCGGACTTTTCTTCAACTGTCTTCGATGTTCACAACTCTGGTCTGCCCCTCATCTGTGGACTCTCTGCTCCTCCTGTCTATGGACCCTAAGTATTTGTTCTAAGACCCCAGATAATTGCTAAGAGAAACATCTATACCGTCTGTCACAGCCAGGATTAACTCATTGCCCTCGAACCCACATGTGAACAAGACAGAACCTTTAGGAAAAGCAAATAATAATAATAATAATAATAATAATAATAATAATAAATAACCATTGTATAATCATTATATAATTATTATTAATTAATAATTAATATAATTAATATTAATAAATAATAATAATAATTATTATTATTTTTAAAGGCCTCAGCACTGGAAGACAGCCCTCTGGCATCCACATCCCTTCCCAATAGAATACAATTAGATTAGTGTACACTTGAGCCTTGGGGTGACACATTAGTTGGCTAGACTAACCCTGGACCCCTGATCTTGGCATCTGTATGATCCATAAGGCAGGCCAGGCCGAGCTTCACAGTGCCAGTTCCCGAGGCAGCAGGGCCACTGACAGCAGCTAGAGAAATGCAAGTGGGCAGGAGGCCCATTGGCAAAGCTGCTCAGGTCGTACTGTCCTTGCTCAGACAAGAATGCTGGACTGGGGGACACGACTTTCCAACGTGCGAAGACAAGGAAAGATGCCTTTACTTCTCTCTCTCTCCCTGTCCCCCATTCGCATTCAGGGATAACTTACATACGATAAAAGACACTCCGTGTACAAGTCTGCAAGTTTTGACAGACGCAGTCATAAAATGGTTCCATATCTGCCAAATTTTTCTCTTGCTCCTTAGGAGACAGCCCTCCCTAAACCTGTGCTCCCTGGAAACCACGCATCTATTTTAGGTTGCCATGGTTTTGCTTGTGCTAGAATATCTGAATAAAGCTGTACAGCAGTCAGCCCCTTGAGATGGTCTCTTTCAGTTTGCATAATTTGGGATTCATCTAGGTGAGTTCGTGCATCTACGCAATGCTCTTCTTTTTCTAAGGCTTTGAATTGCGGTAAATTATGCATACATCAAGCTGATTGTTTCAGCCGTGTTTAGGGGGAATTATGTGCATTTACTTTGTCGTGCAACTGTCATTGCTGATTTTACCCTCGGAAGCTGTCCTCATTAAATGATTAACTTGGCACTTAGTTCCACTCACAACTCCTTGAGAAAATATTCTGTAAGTCTGACAGTGTGTCTTGCTGAGGACATAAATCGAGCTATGTCTCTGATCACTCAGTAAGGTCCAGGAATATGTCTGTGGCCCAGACCCCCAAATCCCTGTGGGTATGTTATGTTCGCCATTGGGAAGTTATCTCAGGCATTCCTGTGGGAAAGAAAAATCGAAATCATAAACCTTCCATATCTATCAAAATTATGCATTTATTTTCCCCAACCCAACAGTCTCAACTTCTAAGATTTTATTCTAAAGATCTATATGCACACTTATGAAATAGCGAGCATCAAAAGAAAGGATATTCTGATATTATATCAGAAGCAAACCAAGCGGCTATCCATAGAAACCTAGCTATGTAAGTTCTGGCACATCCTCTTTCAGAAAATACATGCTGTATTCATGAAAAGAACAATGCTACTATAGTTCTTACACAGAGAGAACCACATGTAAGACGTATCGGTGCAAGAAGAACAAAGGGCAGTTTATGTCACGATGCTTTTTGTGTACGAGAGAAATGCAGAGAGAGCGCACACGCTGTGTAAAGAAACTGCCCAAAGAGCTTGGTAAGACACTTACAAACTAGATCACTCAGGGTTGTCTGGGGTGATGGGAATGGGGAAGGAAAAAAATAAATGTATACCAGTAGTTCTCAACCTGTGGGTCGTGACCCCTTTGGGAGTCGAACGACCCTTTCACAGGGGTCACCTAAGGCTATCCGAATGTCAGATATTTACATTAGGATTCATAACAGTAGCAATAAAAATAACTTTATGATTGGGGGTCACCACAACGTGAGGAACTGTATTAAAGGGTCGCAGTGTTAGGAAGGCTAAGAACCACTGATGTAGATCTGCCTAATGCATACCTCCGTGTCTTAAAAGAAAATTTTTTCAACAGTATGCATACATTACCTTCAAAAGGTATTACGTAGAAAGGAAGAGTGAAATAGTCTTTGGGGAAATAGCCGTCAAATTTAACAATAAGGACTTCTTTGCTGTAACAAATACATGTTCAATAATCACAAAATCAACACTGTACCTTTCAAATACTGGTTGTATACAAAACGCTCTTGAATACTTAGAAAATGATTGCCTTTCCTGAATCCACCATCCATTTGGCAGTATGAGTCACACAACTCAAATCTAAACCATCCCCACAAAAGACAAGGAGTCCCTGATTTTCTTTGAGAACCCATGTCCAGTTCCTTTTAGGGAGCAATGTTCCTTGACAAAAATAATGGTTTTAAAGCAAAAAGAAGAGGAGGAGGAGGAGGAGGAAAAGGAGGAGGAGGAGGAGGAGGAAGAGGAGGAAGAGGAGGAGGAGAAGAGGAGGAGGAAGAGGAGGAGGAAGAGGAGGAGGAGGATAAAGAGGAGGAGGAAGAGGAGGAGGAGGGGGAAAGAAAAAAGAAAGGTTACTCCAAATATGAAATTACTATAGTAGTACTTTCAATTTGTGTGTTAAATATTATCACTAAAACAATGTTGATTTATCTACTAAGATCAATACAAGATTTGTATTGGACTGGATACTACCTAAGTAACTTTAAATATGTTTGGACGCAGAAATTGAGTATTATTGATGTCCTATGACTATTTAACAATCCACCCAAAGTTAGCAGAACACACACACACACACACACACACACACACACACACACACATGCACGCACACACACACCCCACCTCAATTAGCTCGTCCTTCCACGTGATTGTGGACTTGGTAGAGTTCTTAGGAATCCTGGGAAAGAATCTGCCTCTGAGTTTATTGGTTTGGACACTCTTGGGATTCTCTTCCTTGTTCTTGTAGAACTGAGGTCGCCTGCTCCTCCCTGGCTGCGAGCAGAGGGCCCGTCTGTGTCCAGTGGCTGCGTCATGGCTTCTCATCTTTCCGTGTGCCGGGGCTTCCCTTGCATGCCTGTTCCTCCGGCTACACTGCTCTGGCTCCATCCAGAGACGTTTCTGCTCTTAAGACTTAAGCCACCAGGATAGCTCGCTCTTGTAAGGTCCGTAACTTAAATTTAATCTGTGAATCCCTTTTGCCCTAAAACACAACACGTTCCAGGTACCTCTCTGCGGGGAGCCCTTCCATCGCTCACATTTTAAATTCTCTTCCTTCGCTCACAACGCATTTTTAAAATTCTAATGAATTGAGGCTTGAGAGACGGCTGAGCAGCCAAAAGCAATTGTTGCTCTTTCAGAGGACCCAGGTTCAGTTCCCAGCACCCGCACTGTAGCTCACAACCATCCATAACTCCAGTTCCAGGGGATCAAACACCCTCTTCTGACTTCCACGGGCATCAGGCACTCACATAATGCAATATATATGATGCATCAAAAAACACCCATGCAAATAAAATAAACTATTTTTTAAAAAATAAATACAAGAGAATTGAAAATCTCGCAGTTTCGTGAATAAGCTATCCTGGGGCACAGGCTATGATCAATCTATCCTATATCTGGAGGTGAACATGCATGTTCATCCCGATCTACAATCGAGCGGCTGCATCAGGGCCCGGTATGCAGCTGGTGCGGTCTGGGAACCGCACAAGTGAGCCCAGCTCAGCAGGTGGCCCAGAGAAGGGACTGGACTGAGATGAAGCAAGGGAACGCCTCAAAGCAGCCTGAGGAGATGGAGAGATCCCTCAGGGGTTCGGTCACAGCCTCAACCCACCACAGAAGATGTGTGTGTGTTGGGGGGTGGTGGTGGTAGTATTTTTAAATGGAATTAATGTCCAAGCTCTCGGTTTGAGGCAAAGTTAGTGGAATCTATCATTGTGTGAGGGCCCCTGCGCAGCTCGGGGAGGGGGGCAGGGAAAACTACGGGGTTATTTTGGGAAGCTAGGTGTTTTCTAAAACACTAAATTTTTGAGCCTTCTAGAGTTCTTGTAGCTTTCCATTTTGCATGAGAACCAAACCAGCCCCACCAGGACTGACCCGAAGGTAAAGGAACGGACTCAGGGTGTCGTCATGTTTTATACGTAAACGCTTAACTTCATGTTTCTAACTCTTTGTCCTCAAAATCATTTCTACATCTATACCCTAAAAGCCAGACTCAGTGGCATACACCTGCAACTGTCCCAACACCCAGGAGGCTGAGGCAAGAGGAACATAGGTTGAAGGCCTACCTGGGGCATGTAAAAAAGGGAAAGGAAAAGGGATTATTTTATTTATTATATATTATTTATTTATTATATATTATAATTTATTATATATAATTTATTAAATATTATATATTTATTTATTATATATTATATAATATATATTATATATTATTATTATATTATTTATTTATTATATAAAATTATGTTTTACAGATTTTATATTTATATTACATTTTATATTTATAGTATACCACGTTATATTATATTTTATATAAAATTATATAAATATATTCATAGATAAACTATATTTAATTTTATATATAACATATATTTAATAATATATAAATATATTTATATTATTTTTCTACACTTTTTATGAAATTATATAAAAAGGGGAAAGAGAAAGGATTATTTTTAGCTAACAACAACAAACAAAAACTACAACTTAAATCTTTCATAGTCTCTATTTTCACAATTTTATTCTTTAAAATGAAAAAAAAGATGTGGTAACAATAGTTAGTACGAAAAGCTGAAAGCACTTAATTGCCAGTATGACCTTCATTTACGGAAAAAAGTATTCAGCAAGATAGGGCAAATTCTGATCACATTCCAGTTGAATGTATAAGCGTAGGTAGACCTCGACGGCACCCTGACCACAGGAACTGCTCGTCTCAAAGCACACTGCCCACAGAGGGTTCGGTTGAGTCCTCAGTTGTAGTTGGTCACACCCGTGCCTTAAAGAAGTCTCCCTCCACTGAGGTTTCCTTCAACCTTTAGCTCCTCTTTAAAACCACTTGGAAGGTACAAGAGGTCCTCAGATGTCCACTGGCGCTCCTGGTGATGCCAGGGCCCACGGTCCATGGATGTCTTTGGCAAGCAGAGGGAGGAGAGACTTGCCACTGAATCAGAAGGATGCTTTCTGTGGCCCAAAGGAAAGGCAGTTGTCTGGGGATGGGTAGATCCACAGACAGGAGGCACACCGGCTGTCCTCCAGTGACCTTGGCTGTCAGAGCCCATGGACCACTGACAGCAGCCCTGGCAAGGACATGAGCAGGACATACAGGCCCCACATGTCAGTCGCAACAGGGAGAGCAGCAAGGTCACGGAGGTGTGAGCACATGGAGGTGTGAGCGGAGCCCATCGGGCCACTAGGACCCAGGGACACAGGGTGATCCTACAAGGAAAGGATGTTGAATGAGGAATTGCAGGCTGTGGGAAGTGCTTGACTCGACACGTTGGAATTTATATTTTAAAGCATGCCATAAAACACTGCATCACCATCATTTCCAAAAAATGAAAGAGACCACAATCTCCATGATGTTCTGGCATGAGAAAGGTGAGCTTGCCAAGCAGATAAGAATTTAGAGAAGTCCTGAGAGGAGGCTAAGGTTAGGGGCAATGGCCCATATGGCTTAGGGGAAGTCTCTTAGACACCCTGACCAACATTGGGAGGGTTTTTTTAGATAGTCTATGGCTCTTGGGGGGAGGGACCATTAACACCCTGTGTGATGTAACTCCATTTAAACACACACACACACACACACACACATTTTCGGTGAGCATAACATAATGTGTCCCTATGGCTTTTTCAAACATCCTGGGTGCTATTTATCTCTCCTTCCTCCTCTCCGTTGGCATCACCTTCCCTTCCCCACCGCAGTTAAAGTCTCTCCCTCTTCACAGCATCTGCATCCTACTACCCGCCTATCTAGAAATCTTCCTTCTCTGTCCTCCCATAGTTCCCTCCTCCATTCCTGGCTTTTGCAGTTGCTTCAGGTTATACAGCCAAATTTACAGTTTCGTAACCAGGATCCACAAGTAAGAGAGAGCATGTGGCATTTGTCTTCCTAGGTCTGTGTGTGTGTGTATATATATATATACATATATACATATATGTATATATTTATACACACACACATGATATATGTGTGTGAGGTATATCATATCTATTATGTATGTATGTATGTATGATATATATGTGACACTAAATGTGCTCAGTGTGTTTTTATATGTGTGTTATGTATAATTTATATGTAATATATTTAAAATAAAGAAGAGGTCGTGAATTTGAGAAGGAGTGGGGGGTGAGGGAGAAACAGGGAAGGGAGAGGGAGAGTACAGAAGGCAAAAATACAGTACTCGTGTATAAAATCCTCAAGAGTGGAAATGTAAGTAAAAAGGGCTGGCCATACAATTTCTATGTTATAAGGAAGAAACAATTTTTAACATGTTGCTCCTCCCCCTTTCGTCCCTGCAAATGATAATTAAACTCCTTCTTCTCCTTTCCTTAAGCCGGTCACTAAGTCCACACCCTTGAGCTTGTTCCTTCCGTTGTTTTGTTCTCCCTAATTAGAACTGTGTCTGCAAAATGAGCTGCCAGGCCAAGTCTCTGTTATTCTGGTCCGAACTGTTTTCTAGGATGAGAAAAGGCCTGATGCAGGGAGATCTTTAATTCATAGGGAGAATTTCCATCAGTTGGAAACTGAGACATTTTGCCTTTCCCGTTTAGCTTTCTGTGTTCCTAATACACACTAGTGAGTGTCAGGTGGTGTAAAGTGGTTACAAGATAGCACGCATGACAACGGGAATGGAATAGGGAAAACATCAAGTTCTTTGATCTGAGAAGTTGTTTCAAGCAGCAGCTTCCCGGCACTTTGTGTTAAGTCCCTTCTCCCTACCCTACAACTGGGAAAAGTATGCGGCCGAGAGGAGGAGGTTTGTATGTGGGTATTTTTAAAAGATTTGTTAATTTTTATTTTACGTGAATGAGGGTGTGCCGGTGTGTGAGTGTAGTGTGTGTGTGTGTGTGTGTGTGTGTGTGTGTGTGTGTACATGTGTGCAGTGCCTTCAGAGGCCAGAAGAGGGCACCAGATCCTCTAGAACTGTGAGAATAAGTGGCTGCTACGTCAGTGCTGGAAACTGAACCTAAGTCATCTGCAAGAGCAGCCAGTGCTCTTAACCACTGAATCAAATTAAACCGAAAACCTGATAGCTTTTGTAGTAAATGGGGTTTGGATTTTGTATTTAATAATTAAAAAAGAAAAAATCTTGCAACTGAAATCTCTACCAACTAAAATACAAAATTACTCCACTACTGTGTTTAAAACCTTTTTAAAAATAATCAATATGCTTATTTTATATAATCTCAATTCAAAAATACTTATTCTTTCTCAGAATTCCTCTCTCCCTACCCCCCCTCCCCAGTCCAGGGAAGGAAAATTTATTTAATTTTAACTACAGACTTTCATGCCTCCCTTGAGAAAAGAGCAAAATCATGATGATGACTATGATACTAAACGTGTGAAGCTACCTGCAGTTTATAAACACTTTATTCTTCCAAGAAACTGCTTAATAAGAGCCAAAGAAAGAGGGCCAGAGAGATGGCTGGATGGTGAAGAGCTTGCTGCTCCTACAGAGCACTGATGCTGGGTTCCTGGCATCCACGTGGTGGCTCCCAAGGGCTCCAGCTCCCTCATCTGGCCTCTGTGGGTACTACACACACTTGGTGCACATATACACATGCAGAAAAGCATCTTAACCCATGAAAGAAAACTAAAGATTTTTTAAAGCAGGTAATTAAGCCAGTTACTATATGTTATAAATAAACAAGTTTAGATGTAAGCTATGAGGCACTAAGGAAACATTTTTACACTTTTTTAAATACGTAGAGACTGGTTGGAGGGATTAGATTTCCAGTGGAATTCCCCCAAATCCACCGAGCTATTGGCAAGATTATTACAGTTGTTGACTTGTGGCCATTCCCTCTCCTAAGCAGAATGGCAGCCAGAGACCTACTGTCCGCCAGCACGTCAGACCTCTCTGCTGCCCTCGAGCCTTTGCACCTCACTCCTCGTCTGTCCCTCCATGCCAGGCCTCACAGCCCTCCAACCTGGTTGGGGTTCCAAATGGCCTGGCTCCTGTACATGTCATGTGCTTTAATCATTCTCTCAACAACAAGCATGTGGATACTTCCATCTTCTACTTTCATTTCCCATCGTTGCTCCTGTTCACTTTATCATCGATCCCCACTGACTCCACTCTGCCTCCTCTTTCCTCTCTCGCTCCATCACAATAGATTGGTCACAGGTCCCCTTCACGCTTGCTCTCCCTCTCACTGACACACCGAACACATCATAGTCTACTGGACTATACTTTGTTGTAAAAGTTTATTTTTAGCTGTGTTTAAAATGATTGTTTTGTGTGTTGTCGGGTGAGGGGCTGCCTAAGTCTTGGCATTCTGTATTGTCTGCAGGTGTTAGATTTACGTGGGGGACGTTTGATTGCTAATGGTCTGCACGTGCCATCAGTAGAGCGCCTGAGGAGTTCTGGGTCAATAAACACCTGAGTTCGGATGCTCAGGGTTCCACTGTCCGGTATGGTACTTGCCGTGATGGCGGTTCCCTCTGCTGAGGTCTGGAAGAGTTTGCAGCAATAAAGATGCCTCCGTGTCTTTCTTGGTGAGCGACACAGCAGTGTAACAACTACAATACTGCTGTCTGTGTCTGCCCTGACTTAAAATTCTTCATCAGCCTTGGCTACAGAATCAATGCCGGCCAGGCCCACTGTGCACTGCACATACTTTCCGCCATGTCCTGCTCAGACAGATGTAGAAACGTCAAAGTCCTTGTCACCTTGGGTCCCTCGGACTTCGCTCATGCTCAGCCTGCCTCCAAGTACAACGTCACATCTTGACTCATCTAAGTCAGGGCGTTGTCTCCCACCTCCCTGAGGCAGCTGGCCCTGACCCTCGGCACGGACAATGAGCTTCCACAGCAGCCTGTGTCTGCCTCAGTCTGACTTGCACAACTCTGCAACAGACTGTATCTCTGCTGTTCATCTCACACCAGACATGTCCACATCCTTCGACATAAACTGTAACAGGAAGAAAAAAAGGAAGCCAAGTTGCAAAAAGCTGAAGGAAACCATGATGTGGCCGTGCCTCAGTCTCCTCACGGCAGAAACTGAGATCAACAGCGCCCTTCCTGTGCTAAACATTAAGTGAGATAATGGGTACCGAACGCTTGGAACAGTGTCTGATACATGAAAGGCACTGAGTGCGTGTTATCAAGAATAAGGAGTCTGGAGAGGCGGCTTAGCTGCACATGCGTGACCGAGTTCGCTTCCCGGCACACCACATCAGGTGGCTTACGGTGACCTGTAACTGGGATGGAGATTTGGCTCAGCCACTAACAGCTGAGCTCATAACCCAAAAGACAATGACCTGTTAATGGTGGTTAGGACCATCAAGGCTTCACACTTATTTTGAGTTGTCCTCACTCTAAAAATGAATCCAGGGCTGGCCTGTCTACCTCCTCCCGCCCCCATGCTCCTCTCATAAGTAGGGAGAGAGGGGAAGGGCTGGACAGGGTGCTGGTAAAGCTGGGGTTATGTTTGGAGATTCCCAAAGAGAAGGCAGACTGGAGAAGTCACACTAACAGGACTGTGGGGGACGGGAGGAGTCTCCTACTTATGAGGGGAGCATGGGGGTGGTAGGAGGGAGACAGGCCAGCTCTGGATTCATTTTCAGAGTGAAGGCAACTCAAAATAAGCGTGATGCCTTGCTGGTCCTAATCACCAGGGCTGGGAAAGACTGTGGCTCAGACTCCAGCTCACTGGGGCTCACACACGCAAACATCCTGCCAATCCAACTGAGGCTTCTTCTGGGTAACGCACGGGAATGCTAACTGTCCTAGACCTTCCCCAGCACTGCAATTCCCTGGGCTTGATCAAATGCCCATATGGAACTTCATTTTCTACTTTTATGACTGAAGATTGTCACTCAATCCTCAAGTCCCCCTGAGGGAGGCCAAGGCTAGATGCTCAGATTCCCCCCGCCCACTCCCCCACACACTGTAGGAATTTTCGTGTGAGCTATGCATATTTTCTTCGTACACATAGCTTGGCTATCTATTATTTATACCAAGGCTTTCCCTCTACATCATGAATTAGCTATGTGGCACTTTGGTGAGCAGTACGGCTGTCGGGACCTAACACGTACAAGAGTCCTGTGTAGCAGAAAGTTCCCTTCACCAGGAGGCCTAGGAAATTAACATAAAAATGCCCACAAAGATCCACATTAGTCTGACTTTACGATGATCCGTCCTGGAGGATTATGGGGATTGTACATTTTGTCGCCTGTTTGTCTAGTCCCTGAACAAGTGTTTGTTAGAATCCACTATGAACTGGGCGCTACGGTAGGCATGAAGGAAAGAGGCAGCTGAGCAAAATTCAGAATGCCACCCCCTACCAATGCCTAGTCATGCACCTAGGGCGAAATAAACGAAGGGACCAACTGGGTCACAAGGGACCGAATTAGACTGCATGGCTATCTTAAAAGTCTTTAACCGTCACACAGTTTTATTCCCAGAACAAAGAAACTGCTAAATTCACATACCGTGTGCGTTTGGCCCAAACTGTGTTTTGAAAAACCTCACTTGGTATTTTGACAACCAAAATCAAAAGATTTTCATTAGCACCAGGCTGATTATCAACGCTATTCCTACATTCTCGTAGAAAACGCATGGACTTTTCTATCAACCCTGGAGTTAATGTTTCTACGAGACACAGACACCCCAGACCTGAGATGCTGCGGTCTCCTCTACCCCTCCACCAGTGAGTCTCACCCTCTCTGGACGCATATAGAGCACGTCTCTGCCCACTGGCCGGCTCTGCTAACTCCCTACAGCTGCACACACATCAAAGGTGAGGAGTAATGACGAAGGAAGCAGTGTGTCACAGGAACGCTTGGACGGAGAACGAGTCTCTGAAGCTGCGAAGAACCACGCTGCGTGCTGAGTGTGTGGACACAGCACACCTCGCTCATCCTCACACTTACCAAACCAAAGGCTGCGAGGACATCTGTGGTCGGTCATCCGCCCTGGGTGCAACCCGTCCCACAGTGGCTGGCAAAGCAAATCACTTATCCCAGAATCTTTCCGGGGCTCGTGTCTACACAGCCGGTATCAAAGTGATATAGTTCTCACCTTCTTCTCTGTGCTTCGGCTTCCTAATTGGTTGTTTGTCCCGTGCACGTCCAACGCTGTACTGAGGTAAACACTAGAAACCGTCTCTGTACTCATTTCAACACTTAGAACAGACTCGTTCTCAGCCTCCTTAGTAATCAGGAAAAGCAAATGAAAATTGCAACCGGAAACCTGTCACAGACACCCAAGTCTAGTGTGTGGTGAAATACAACAGCAACCTTGCAAGTTAGACACTGGCGTCTGTGAAATCAATTAGGCAACCAGCAATAAGGCTGAAGAATCAGGTGTCCCAAGGACCACAGGGACCTTCCCTACAGACTCCAGAGTGGAGGGTTTTGACCTTTCCCTTGATGGTCAGAGAGCACTACATTTTACATTAACACATGATCACCTGTCTTTTAGTTTGGTTTCTGTTGTTGTAATAAATACCATGACCAAAGCAGCCTGGTCAGGAAAGGGTTTATTTCAGCTCACAGGTTACAGTCCATCCATGAGGGAAGCCAAGGCAGGAGCTCAACGCACAAGCACGAAGCAGCAGCCGTGGAGGGACACTGACTATTGGCTTGCTTCCTCAGCTTTCTTCAGATACCTTTCTCATACAGCCCAGGTCCACCTGCCTAGGGATGGCACTGCCCACAGTGGGCTGGCTCCTCCTGCACCAAGTAGCAATCAAGAACATGTCTGCCGACATGCTCACAGGTCAATCTGATGGAGACAACTCCTCAGTTGAGAGTCCCTCTTCCCAGATGTTTCTAGGTCTGTGTCAAGTTGACAAAGTCAGCATCACAACCTGAAGAATCACACGTCTTGTGGAAAGAGACAGTTAACAAACTGTTCTTACAACAGGCAATCGATCTCACTATCGTTTATAGCATACAGTTCATAATCTTATTCTTTATATTGGTTGAACTCTATTAAATTGATTTCAAGCCCCATTAATTGGTGATAATTTGAAAATAACAGCCTCGGGCTACCCCTCGTGTGATGTGAAGCTGTGCACCAGAAATGTTGTTGCTTTACTTTGGCTAAGAGTGAAAAAGTAAAAATAATCTCAGTGTCTGTCCACTGTGCACAAGAAAAATAAGATTTCATATTCACATCAAGCTCACATCATTGAAAAAATAAGCTAAGTGCATTCACTGTATTGCCAAAAAAAATGCACTTATAAAATAAAAATAAACCAACTATATTTCCTTGAAGATATGATATGTACATATATATGATTAGAAACATTTAAGAAAGCATGTCTTCTTGAATTGTGGTTTTTCTTGGGGGTAAGAAATGGGATTTTGTGGCTATGCCTCACATTCTGTTTCTTCTTTAAAGATGTATTTTTTTTTATGGGTTTGAATGTCCACCTGCACGTATATATGTGTACCACGTGTATGCAGTGCTCGAGGAGGTCAGAAGAGGGCGTCACATCCCCTAAAACTGGAGTCGCAGATGAGTGTAAGCCAACATGTGGGTTCTGGGAATCAAAACCAGATCCTCTGAACGAGCAGCCGGTGCTCTTAATTGTTGAGTCATCTCTCCAGCTCCTATTTCTTCCTTTTAAATCTTAGGCAAATTCAAGCAAATCCACAATCCTCTTAAATCAGTGGTTCTCAACCTGTGGGTCACGACCTCTTTGGAGATTCAACAGCCCTTTCACAAGGGTCGCCTAAGAGCATATGCATATCAGATATTTACATTACATAACAGTAGCAAAATTCATAACAGTAGCAAAATTACAGTTATGAAGTAGCAAGGAAAGTAAGTTTACATTTGGGGGTTGCCACAACACGAGGAACTGTGTTAAAGGGGCGCAGCACTAGGAAGTTTGAGAGTCTAAAATATAGATGTGCATATAAAAATTGTTTTCCATATATTTTAAGTTGTGAAATAAAATTTTAAAATAATTTTTAAAGGATTATCTTTTTGAGGTGCATTTTTCTACTTTATGACATGAGCCTCAGAGGACTGAAAGTCCCTGAAGCTCTCAGAATTCAGAACATTCCATAAAGAGTCTTTCTCTCCTTTTATTGAAAATCTTCTTTTCTCATATAATAAATTCTGATGACATTCTTCCCTCCCTCTACTCTTCCCAGTTCCTCCTCACCTACCTTCCCATCTGATCCACCGCTTTCTGTCTCTCATTAACAAACAAACAGGCTTCTAAGGGAGAACAATAAAATACAATAGAATAAGATAAAATAAAAACTAACACATCAGGAGGACAAAACAAACAAACAGAAGGAAAAGAGCCCAAGAGAAGGCACAAGAAACGGAGACTCACTCATTTGCACACTCAGGATTTCTATAAAAACACTAAACTAGACAGGCAGTGGTGATGCACACCTTTAATCCCAGTGCTCGGGAGGCAGAAGCAGGCAGATAGATTTCTGTGAGTTAGAGGCCAGCCTGGTCTACAGAGTGAGTTCCAGGACAGCCAGAGTGACAACAGAGAAACCCTGTCTTGAAAAACAGAAAAGCAATGCAAACAAACAAAATTAGAACTAGAAGCCACAATGTACAAGCAAAGGACTTGTAAGGTAAAATTTTTAAAAAGAATGTGTGTGTCCGTGTGCGCAGGCACACATGCATGTATAAGATAATACAAAATTTAAGGGGAAAAAAAGAAAATTAAAGCCCTGACATGGTACTATGAGACAAGGAACTTCCAAAGATGTGGTTGAGTTCATTTTCTGTCAGCCACCTACTGCTGAACGTGCAGCCTACATGCGGAGTCTTTTAACGTTAGGATTTAGGTTTTGTTGCAATTTGATCAGAGATGTGAGTAACCTAAGCTGTTGTGTTTTTAGAATTATTCACCACTGGGAGTTTTGAGACTGGGAACACTGAAGCATCTAAGCCCCAAACACACACCACTTATTCTGAACATCAGTGCTCGAACCAACCGCTGACACTGCTGAACACATGTGATTTTAGCTGACTCTTCACCCGGCCACCTGCTCAAATACTGTAGGAAGACTCCACAGAAACCAATTACTTTGTAGATTAATAATGTTGGCTATTTCCTTGGCTGAGAGTCCTAGAAGAATAGGAAGGTCACTTATCAAAGCAGCCTCTCAGTACTGGACCAGCAACTGCTAAGGTCCTGGGTCCTGGCACTGCGACCCAATCTGAGTATGGATCTGGCCATCATCCTCACCCTCCAGGGTCAGCTTTGTGCAAATCTAAGATGCTAAGCAGTTTTTAAACTTGGTTTGACCTAAGCAAATATTTCTTTCTCCTTAATAATCACTCTGTGGACACAGTTTCAACACCACCAGGCTCAATCCCATAGGTATCTTAAGAACTTTACAGGCACTCAGCAACATTAAAGCCATAAATCATAGGTTGGACATCTCTCCTGACTATTAGTAAAGAATCTGCCTTACCATAACTTGTTTATCTAGCATAGCCATTTGCATAAAACACACAGATTTCATCCAGTAGCCCTTTGACAAGGATCATTGAAAGAATATGCAAAAAAAAAAAAAAAATACCAGACTCTATGGAATCACATGGAAACTCTTTGCCTTTGAACAAATGGTTTTGATGCTTGGAGATGCTCTTTCTCTCGTCTTTTTAAAATTAAGTTAAATCATGTGAGGCCCCTGGTGCCTGTGTGATGTCCTGGTGCCTGTGTGATGCCCTGGTGCCTGTGTGATGCCCTGGTGCCTGTGTGATGCTCTGGTGCCTGTGTGATGCCCTGGTGCCTGTGGGATGCTCTGGTGTCTGTGTGATGCCCTGGTGCCTGTGTGATGCCCTGGTGCCTGTGTGATGCCCTGGTGCCTGTGGATTTGGGCAGTGAAGCTCAACTCCAGGTCAAACTTCCTCATACTTAATCTCAGACTAATGCAGCCCAAGTGAATGTCTATGATCAGAGAAGCCTGCTGCCTCCAAAAACCATGGTGCTGCTCATGATCCATGCTCCTGCCACATAAGCTGGAGTTAATCTTCTTTTATTTATTTATTTATTTATCTATCTATTTATTTATTTTTATTTATTTATTTATCTATCTATCTATCTATCTATCTATCTATTTATTTATTTATTTTGAGGGCACGGGAGTGAGAGGGTAGACCAGGGAGCAATGGGAAGAGAGTGCTATTGAGAGACACTGCATGACACTCAAGTTATTAATAGAAATATTATATAAAAAAAGATGCAGCATATAAAAAATTACATTTATTTATTGTGTGTACTGCATTCGTGTGCACATTTCCGTAGGGGTATGCAAATGCGTGGACGTCAGAGGACACCGTTCAGGAGTCAACTCTTTCCTTCCACCTTGGGATCTGGGGATCAAACTTGGGTCAGTGCTGAGCTGACTCACTGGCTTAAAACTCTGTTTCTTTGTGCTTTCTCACACGTTTTGTAAGAACCAAATGGTGTATGTGTGTCTGTCTGTCTGTCTGTCTGTCTGTGTGAGTATGTGTGTGTCTGTGTGTGATATGGTGTGTGTGTGTGATATGGTGTGTCTGTGTGTGTGTGTCTGTGTGTGATATGGTGTGTGTGTGTGTACCACAATGTGAAAACAGTCTGCCACTGTTATTAGCAGTAACAGCAATAACTGTGAACTTTGTTTCCGTATTTGTACATTATAGCCTGTTCATTTTTTCCCTGTGGCTTTTACTGCTAAAACTCTAATGGTTTTAATATTTCTCACAACCAATTAATTTCAATTCTTTAATATAATTTCTTTTTTCAGCTTGAGATTGGGTTTACTCTTCAAAATAAAAACCTGAGGGCTTCCCTTGGCTGTATACCAGGAACCTTGACACATACATGGTCAACACCATGGAGTTCTGGATCAAAATCTTGATTTCATTTTCTTCATTAGAAAGGCACTTTTCACGTGTGTTTCAGTAGGCTCTCTTTGTATACATAACTTTCATCCACCAACATGAAGGATGAAACGGGACTGATAATTGCGTAGGGATGGTGCGTTCACATTTTAAAACACACTTCATTTGAAGACATTTTCAAATGGTTGAGGGATGAAAGTGTTCCATTGCATTTTGAAAACTCCCAAATCTAATAGCCATTTCTACCTCCTGGCTCGACTTTCTAGTCTCTGTCCGCAAGCCAAGGTGGATACACTCCTGACCTGTGGGCAATGCCTGGCTAACACAGGAGATTTAGCAAACTGAAGATGGAATGTGCTTTTACCTCCCTTTGCACCGTGTGCCATTGAAGATCACAGTACAGGTGATGAATGCCCGTGGCTGCCTTTCACCAGCTCTTAGCACAAGCAGAGAGGGCTTCTAACTCATACTGTTACAGTATGAACTTTCCATTACTATAACCAAATGCCTGAAGTAAACTGAAAACAAGACAGAGCTGTCTGGGCTCAGTGTGAGACATGTCCGTGCATGATTGTCCATCCCAGAGTCTCTGAGGCCTTGAGAGACACAGTGCTCACCGCAGAGGTGCGCATCACAGCAGAGGTGCGCATCACCGCAGAGGTGAGCATCACGGCAGAGGTGCGCATCACCGCAGAGGTGCGCATCACGGCAGAGATGCGCAGGAGGCACAGGAAGACAGATGCTCACATCACAGTGCCAGGGAAGCAAGGAGAGGGAGGAAGGTGGGGCCAAGGTCTCTACAGACCCTTTGAAAGCACACCTCCAGTGACCTTATTTCTTCCCAGCAGACCTCACCTTCTAAAGGCCCCACCCGCTTTCCATAGCACTGTGGCAGGGAGGGAGGAGACATCTCCAGCTTGTGATCTCTGAGGAACTTTGATCTAAACCGCAGCTATTAATCCTTTCCCCGTGTTCTAATTCATGGGTTCCAGGTCACGCGGTCTCCATTATGACAGATTGGCTAACGCTGAATCAGGACAACACAGACAGTACAAAAATGACAGCAGTGAACATGCCCACTCTGCTCCCACGTAAAGAGGAGTGGCAAGGAAAATTTGCACATGGCACACGGGCTGCTGAGCCCGATCTGGACGCGCGCGCAGACTAGCCCAGCGCCCAGGAGCCTCAGTGGTGGCTGAGCAATATTCTACATCGAATACTTCATATTATTCGCTCTTCTGCATGTGCAAATATCTAGACTGGCGTGCGTCAAGCTTAATACTGATTTCTCCACTAACAACTGGATAAATAATATTAGAATTATTTTTAAAACTTTATAGAAATATTTAATGAGCACCAGTGCGGTTGTTTGGTGAGTGCTGGCAGGTGCCACACAAGCCTGAGAACTTGAGATCCACCTCTGGAACACATGTGAAGGAGGAAGGATAGAGTAGAGTTCACAAAATTGTCCTCTGACCTGCACGTGTATGCTGTGGCATGTGTGCACTGTACACAAACACACACACACACATAAATCAAAATTTAGGAATACTTAATGAGAATTAAAATTTAAAATTGTGGCTTCATTAAAAATGAATTTTATATCAAAGTAGGAGGGACCAGCAATATTGATCAGTAGCTAAAGCCTCTGGCTGCCAAGCCCGATGACCTGAGTTTGAATCCCAGCACCCACATGGTAGAAGAAGAAAACTGACTGCCACGAGTTGACCTCTAATTGCAACATATAAACTGTGGCACATGCCCTCCCCGCCCCCACCATAAAATAAAAACATGTAATAATTAGTTTTTAATTGTAAGCTTTGTGGTCCAGCCTGAAGAGCACAGGGCCGTGCTGATCAGCAGCTCTGTGGCCCTACTGAGCACTTCACACCACGGCGGTTTCCAACCACAGTGTCGATGTCGGCAATCTCAAAGAGAAGACTCGGGAGGGTGTACCAAATTCAAACAGCTCCATCTCACCTCCTGTGTTTGAAGAGCCACCAGTTCCCTCCTCGGTCTCTGTAGGCCATCTCTCTCCAGTCTGGCCAGATCCTGGATACCTTGGTGTTGGCACCAGGCCTTTGTCATCTTCTAAGTCAGCAACGTAAACCAATCCCTACAGTCCAAGGCTCTGGCCATCCAGTCACTGGGAGCTACCCAAGACACCATTCTCAAGGGGAAGGCACCTTACTGGAGCAGATCCACAAGTGGGAAAAGAAGAGTCCAAGATCCAGAAGAGGTCATGCAGAGTCGGGAGGCCGCCTCTGTGATGCTGTCAGGGGCCCCTCCAGGTCATGCTGATGACTCGGGGCCCACCACATCCACCCCATGCCCCAGCACAGTGCTCTCCCCCTGCTCAGCTTCACCCTACACCAGACCCTGCAAGGACAGAGAGGTCTTGCTGACTTTGCTACCAGTTCCTGGTGTCAGGAAGGTGCATCCGGTCCCTGGGTAGCATCCCCTTCAAGGCACTTGACCGTGAGGTGCCGGCTGGGGCAGCTGAGATGCCCTACAGAACTTGAGGATCACCCGCAATGATGCTGTGAGGATCTCCCTTTATGCTCTTTCCCCCTTGGGGGGCATTCTCAGAACTGTGTGCGCATGGTTCATGCATGTACGCATGCATGCATTTGTGGTCACTACACAGCACTGCGCCCAGAGTCTGACCACAGACAGCACTTTTACATTGGAAGTAAAGCAGGTTTTTGAAGCTTGTTTTTTTTTTCCAAAATAATGATTATTTCATTCTAAAATTTAATACTAGCAATTTTAGCCTCTATTCTGCCTCTTAGTTTAATGTGTCATTCTGAATGCTTTATAAAGTAATTTTGAAATTTATATTTTGATGAAAGCATGTATTTAATGTACTTTGGACACAACTGTTTTTAATCCATTATATGTTTGAGAATAGAAACAAGTTACAATTATTTGATAAACAGAAATTATGAAAGTTGAATTCAGAAAGAAATTGTTAAAAGTACAAGAAAAATCCTCAAAGAAGCAATTTGTATGCTTTCATCTATTTTTTTATGAGGGTATAACTGTGTGTGGGCGTGCGCACTTGTGTGCAGAGGCAGAAGAGAGGACACGACCAGCAG
Source organism: Cricetomys ansorgei (assembly GCA_026225945.1). Taxonomy (NCBI): domain Eukaryota; kingdom Metazoa; phylum Chordata; class Mammalia; order Rodentia; family Nesomyidae; genus Cricetomys; species Cricetomys ansorgei. Next base: position 57,991 of record JAMJFZ010002607.1, read on the forward strand.
GAGCCGGGGTTACAGGCGGTTGTGAGCTGCCTGAGGTCGGTGCCAGGGACTGAACTCAGGCCGCTGAGCCATGGGCTGGAGAGGCAGCTCAGCCCGGAAGGCTAAGGCTCGCAATCGAAACTTCAACAGCCGAGCCATCTCTCCAGCTGTCGTTTAAATGTTTCAAATGTTAGAAGTAAAACTGAGCAGGCTTGTGGAGAAAATGAGTCATAAGGAATTCATGAACAGGTCACAATAATGTCTTTTTGTTTTATACCAAAAAAGTAATTACTATTTTTTCCTAAAGTTTTTTTTTTTTTTTTGTTTATCTCCCATGTTAAACATGGGATTCTAATAAATTTTAAGAAATGGAAAACCAAGCTGCTTCATACTTCATTCTTTATAAAGATTAGAAGTAAACATAGTTATAAAGCATGTTATGTATAATATATGAGTGTGCATTTACACACACATGTATATATATAATATATAAATGTACACACGAATATATTATATTGTACAATGTACGTGTGTATATACACACATGAATATAATACATAACTATATACATACTGTATGTATATATACACATGAACACTATATATAAACACATGAATACATAACGTGCATATATTCATACATAAATATAATATGTATACATGAGCATATTACATGTATGTATATACACACGTGACTACTAGATATACACATATATACTGTATAATACATGTGTGTACGCATGCCCATGAATATGACATATAGAAACACACACACGAGCATACTCCCACAGAGCACTCGGGGACAAACTCATCCCATGAAGATGTACTAACCGCTGAAGGCACTAAAAATGGGGAATAAAATTTTCTTCATATATTCCAAGTTCTGAACTGATAAGATAAAGATTCTAAGATTTTTTTCAAAATTCTTTATGCGAATCAACAGATTTTGCTGTTCTGAATTTAATAGTATAAAATAATAAATTCTGTCATTTGATCTTTTACGAACTTTGCTCCCGTAGATTTATAACGGGCTATGGCGGTGCACAGCTATGATCTCAGCACGTGGGAGGCAGAGGCGGGAGGATTTCAAGTTTGAGGCTAGCCTTGGCTTATAGAGCAAGACCCCCTTCGAAGGAAACGAGCAAGCTACTCTCTCATATGGGTTTCAGATTTTCCTGTTGTAACAGCATAGTTATCGAGGTAAGAGAATTATTAAATAGCTTGTTCGCTAGATTTATAGCTATTATTTATTTATTTTAGGCTTATAATTTTTACATGTATAAGCACATGCTATGAGGGTCACCCTTGGCAGTTTCTCCAGCTTTGTACTATAAAACATATTTTAGCTCACTCCAATCATGAAAACAAATACACATCGGAATAAATTTTCAAATGCCATTTTTATGGAGAAAGGAGTCTGAGTGGCTACGGTCCCTAAGAAATACTGGCTGCTGCGGCGTAGGGGTGAGGTGGGGCAGAAGGGATACTGCGGAGTAGATATACATCCATCCCCAGTATTTACCATTGCACCGTGGCTCTGATTTATTTATGTGTGTGAATATTTTGCCTGTAGGTATGTGCACTACAAAGCTCAGAAGAGGACGTTGGAGTTCCCGGAACTGCAGTTTACAGGTGGTTGTGAGCCACCGTGTGGGTGCTGGGAATTGAACCAAGGTATTCTGCAAGAGCAGCCAGTGCTCTTACCATCTCTCCAGCTCCATTTCACCGTTACTCTAACCCTTCACAGAGAGTGCCTTCCTCCCATCTTAAACAGGAGAAGGCTGGACAAAGGGTGCTAATACAGTAGCTAGGCTCGGTGTGCTGCAGTTTCATAATGGAGGAGAGTTGAATTTATTATGTCTGGTGCTCATCCTCATGACCGGCCATGCCCCTGATGTTGGTTCCATCAGCAATCCTTGCGGATGATTGGATTAGGTAAAAATATACAAGGCAAGCTACATTATCCTTGTGTGGTTAGCTATGTGCCTAGCACGCCTTGTGGAGAGTTCCGTGCTCCGCTCAGTGAGTTATAGCTCTCGTGTACGAAATGGCTGTCACTCTGCCTTGACACCCAGACCACGATAGCAACACTCAGGGCAGCTTCTCCTTCAGCACTTTCAGTCCGAGCAAAACTGGCACCCGTTCTTAGTCTATTCAACTTATACAAAATCTTTCTTGGGAAGACTATCCCCCCAGTGACCAAAACATGATCTAACTTGTAAACTTGTCAACAATTCCAGAACGGAGTCACAGGCCTAGGCTTGCAATGCCGGGCGTTAAACGTCTTGAGAACTGGGGAAATGTACAAAAGAGGATGCTAAGCTGTTAAACTAAGTATACTTAAAGCACTGACATGAAATTATCCAGACGCTGAAAACCTGCACATTTCAAAATCCAAGAACGAGAGAGTGAGTGAGCGCCGTGTCCTTAAGTCTCTTAGAAAAGCATTAGACTCTCAGATACAACCGTGAGCCTCTGTTCATCTGAAGACCTATGCAAATGTTCTAGGACCTGATCAGGTTTGTTTGCTCATTATTAGAGAAGAGGTCACACTTTAACTCAATGAGTACTATCTGGAAGAAATATGAATGAAAGCTCTAGATTGTCAATTATCACATTACTATTATTTGGTTAACAATTCTAGAAAGCATATAAATATCTCCTTTTTATTAGACGTTAGAGATCTCCTTGTAGGCACTGGAGAGATGGCTCAGTGGTTAAGAGCACTTGTTGCTCTTCCAGAGGACTCAGGTTCGGTTCCCAGCACCCACATGGTGACTCATAACCGTCTGTAACACCCTCTGCTGGCCTCTGCAGGCACCGGGCATGCACACAGAACACACACAAGTGTGCAGACAAAATAATCATACACATAAGGTAAAAATAAAAACTTCTTAAAAGTGCCACAACAAATAAAGTTCCCTGGATACTTTAAGAAAAGAAAGAGATGTCTTTGTAAAGTTTGTTGTGGAATATTTTATAGTTACAGATAATGTTCCTGTAAGCTGTCCTTGTAGCATGTCAAGGATTCGCTTCCTACCAGTGAACAACGGAGTGGCCACCCAGTTCTCCATATGAAAGGGCCATTCCTTAACCTTAAGGCAGATGAAGGTTAGGCTCCATTCATTTGTATATTGGAGAGCTGGGTGGAGACAGAGAGGATTTGGAATGAAAAAGCACCTAGGGCTGGGGCAGGGAGGAGAAGCAGGAAGAGAGCAGGAGAGGATGATGGAAGGGAGTCTCTGCCTAGCCATCCGGGTATTGAATCCCTGAGAACACGGCTTGTAATCAATAGAAAGCATTGAGAAGAACTAACGGTGATTGAACATAATGTAACAAAAGCTGTTATTTCTGAACAATGTCTAGAGTTAACAAATGTGATTCTATACATTATGCTATCTGCTGGTGAGGCTGTAAGACCAGTGTGGCCAAATCTAAAAATCACTACACAAGTGATTTTCTTTTTTCCATGTTGACATTTAAATAAATAAGCTCGAGTCTAGCAGATCCCATTCCATCACGTAGTTGGGCTGCATCAATCGGTTGATGGCCGTAAGAGAAAGACTGAGTCCCCGACGACTGCCTCCGGTTGCCTTCCCAATGAGCACAGGATAGAGTCTCCCGTGGGTCCTGAGCTGGCTCACCTGTCCTAGAGATTTCAGGCTTGCCAGATACACAGGCCAGGGGCTGAACATAAATCTACAGCACAAAGAAAATCTCTACTGGTCCTGTTTCTCTGAAGATGCCTGACTAATGCAAGGACCCCTCGGATCCACACTTCTGAATGGCAGGCATACGACGAAGCGAGAGCTGCAGGTGGGTCTTTCAGAACCAGGCTTGGATGGGGAGAAGCCACTGCACTTGAAAGAAAGATGGACAAAGAGAGGAATGCTCTGAAGTCTACTGCAGAGCCCAAATACTGGCACTCCGGGTCTTAGGCCCTTGTAGATCCTGACTCTGAACAACTCACAAAAGGGCCGTGCTTCTATTTTCCTGTATACAGAAGAGAGGACTCGATCCCACTCCTGCTCTGCTTGGGAGGTTCTAAGTAAGGTTAGCTTTGTTAAAAAGAACCCTGTAAATGATGAGGGATGTAGGAAAGCTCAGTTAAAGCTCAGTTAAAGTGAGAACTAACAGCCAGCTTCCTGAGCCTTGTGAGGGTGTAGGTTACAGCAAGAGGCACTGTTTCTAAAACGGGAAGTGTCACACACGTGCTACAAGGTGACAGTAATCACCGTGCTGCTCATCAGCTGGAGGAACAATGGCACTGAAGCTGTGTGATCCTAAAACAGGAGCCATAGCAGAGCAGGGCGGACATACGGAGTTATCAGATGCACACACGAAGCCTCAGACCCTGCCACGATGAAGCAGGGTTGAGCTCGGGGGGTATGATGATTCTATTCAGAAATACACAACCAAGGAAGGCCAGTGCTGACCATCAGGTATGGGATCTTGAAAACTTAAAGACTCTTCTAAGCAAAGACCTAGATGTTGTATACATACAGATGTCTGCTACACATGATGAGAACTTAGAGACCGAGCTCACCCGAGGCTCCAAGCAATGCAGAAAGCATCCTAAGAGGCTCAGTCTGCCCCTGTCGACTGTGCTGATTAGTTTTTGTCAATGTGACACAAACTCAAGTCACCTGGGAAGAGGGAACCTCAACTAAAGAACTGCCTCCATCAGAGAAGACTTGCCGGTATGTTTCTAGGCACACTCTCGATTATGGGAAAGCCCAGCCCATTGAGCCTTGGCTGAATAGAAAGGGGAACTGGGTGAGCAAGGCAGTCAGCAGTGCCTCTCCATGGTTACTGTTTCAAGCTGGTGCCTTGAGCTCCTGCCTTGGCTTCTCTTGATGATGGATGGCAAACTGTACACCAAACACACCCTCTGCTCCCCAAGTTGCTGCTGGTCATGGTGTTTATTACAGCAACAGAAAGCAAATAGGACCACAACTAGAATCCTGTAGCCATACCTGCAGCCACTGGCCGGCACAGTAGAGAGGCCTTGCTGGGTACCAAGTATTTCCAGGCTCGGTGGAGGTGGCTATGATCAAGGTAAAACCTTAGGATGCTGAGCCAGCAGGGTGGGACCTACAGGCGACCCTTAAGAAGTGAAGTCACACAGGATGGAAAACAAGGAAGACAGAGAAATACCAAGTGTGGAAGATGGTGTCCCTCCCACAGCACCATCCTGAGGACTTAACGGTTACCAATAATGGAAGAAGCAGTCCTGGGCATCTGATGTAAAGGGGAGTTTTACTTTTTATTATAAAAGTTTGCAAGTTCTTAACTTATGTGTAGGTACTCTGTTTTCCTTAAAGGGCCGTGTTGAGTTAAAACTTTTACAAGGAAGAGAGAACAAGGAGAAAGAGAGGAGGATGGAGAGGGAGAAGGGAAGAGAAGGAGTGGGAGAGAGAAGGAAGGTTGGCTGGTTCTCTTCCAGCCTGTTTGTGTCCCGGGCAGAAGTGGAAGGACCCACTCACGTGCAACTCCTAATTTTAACCTTCTGAAGGTTAAACAGCTTTCCCAAGTGGCTGCACCACTTTACAATGTCCACAAGTTCCAATCCTACAAGTCCTCACCGAGGCTGTCTCATCCGGCATTGTGCATCCAAGCGTTGCTCCCTATGCCAGCGACCAGTGAGCTAAACCCTACCCCTGTCATGTGTGTGTATATGTGACTGTGCGTGCATGCACATGAGTGCACATGCGTGCACAAGCATGAAGGACAGAGGTCAACACTGTCTGCTTCAATTCGTCCCCTTACATTTCGAGATAAGGCCTCTTACAGAACCTGGCGCTTGCAGATCCAGCTAGACAGGCTAGCCTGCCTTCTCTCCATTGAGATCTTTGCGCTTTAAAAAAAAAAATGGATAAAACACGTAGTGTTTTAGTTTATTTGGTGAGAGCCGGGGAAAGTGTGCTGACCACACCTGTCTGGAAGCCCAAGTCCCTCACCGCATTAACCAGGGTTTGTTAACTTGGTTTTGGAAGTACTCATACTTGCTGGCCCCATGTCTGTCTCCCGCTCCTGTTGATGTGGCTGCCGCTAGAGAATGCCCACACCTTTTAATCTGCCGCTTCGGCACTGTGCAGGCTGAGGCGCCGGACACTCCAATCTTTGGGAAGTATTTTTAAACAGATGAGGAATATCAGACCCTCTGCTTTATAAGCTACGTTTCCAGCGTGTCTTTAGGAAGCTCTAATGTCCTTCTGGCTGGTGACAGCTTCCCCTTCATCTTCCAGCTAGCTCAAGTGGCACCTTAAATGACTACCAAGAACATTATTTATACAGTATTTACACAGTATTTACAGATTTATTTTACCTTCGTTGTTGTTTTTTAACACCTAGCCCGTGGCGGTCTTATGAGAGAGAAGCAAGTGCCCAGTGACAACTGCAAACTGCTGAGGAGCCATTTAACTGGATGCACCCTTGCGCAGAGGGGCCCTGAGGCCACAGATAAGCTAAAAACTGGAGACTCCAAACTACTGTGCAGGAGTTAACAGGTTAAACGTGGACGCCTGATAAGCCCTTTGGAATATTTTCTTACTCTATTAGAGAATTCCAGCGCTGCGGTTCAGAGTGTCTGTAGTTCCAGCAGACAGGCTGAACCGAGCCTCTAGTTTTTGTGAGAAGGCTAGGCTAATACTTGATTGAAGCCTCCCCAGCCCCTCGGGGTACACTTTGTGTCTCCTAGCTCAGGCATATCCCAAAACAGGAAATACGTTCCCCCCCATTCCATAGTGTTCAGAATCAATTCCTCGTCCTCGTGTCATTTTGCAGACTCGTCTACATCTTTGTCTCCAGAAGAGAAGACATGGGCCCCACGAAAGAGTCAAGTTCAAGGTCAAGTTCTATGGCTTTCCAGTTACTACTTCCTTCATCTACCAGAATGAGAGAAGTGCCTTCTGCTGGGTTAGGAGAAGCTTCATAGAGGAAAAAATCAAAGCATTTTTGATGAATGGATATCTGATGAACGGCAGGTATCATCTTCAGTGATTGTTTACGGATAAGTGAAGATACCATGAAGCGAAAGGATGCTAGTCCTACACCAATGTCCTTAGCATCCGTGGGTCAGAGTGCTGAATCAGCTCTTAGTCTACACAGAACCCACTCGGTGTCTCCAAACCCGCTTACTTGTACAGGGGAGCCCATCCTTCAGCACGCGATGTGTACAAAGGCTGACAATGCAAAGCGCCGGGTTGTGAAAGCCATCACCTGTCTAAGAGGACGGGCTCCCTGGGTCCCATCACACATACTCCCCACTGTCTCAGCCATGCCTCCCATGGTCCCCATAATTCCTTGCTCATTTCCTCTGTCCCTTTAATCTCCAAGCAGCTTGTTGGGCTGTTTTTTCCCCCAGTCCCACACCTTCTCCTACGGTCTGGACTTTACTCTGTGTGTGGTGTCCCTCTCAGTACAATCCCCCTGCCCTTTCAAATCTGTAATCCTGTGGATTCTTGAATCCTCTGGGGGCTCCAGCAGGGCCATCCAATCAGTTCTCCCCTACTGGAGAAAGTAGTCCTCTCCAAACGACCATGCAGCTTTAAGGGTGAGCATGAAGAACAACAAGGAAGGCAAGGGACACCTGCCCAGTCAGCCCTAGTGGTCAACAGGTGACGGACGTTAAAGGTAGACTGCCCTCCCTTCCTGGCTTGCATTCTCTTTGCAAGGAGACTTCTGGTGAGAAACAGCCAGATTTGAATAGAAGGTTCCGTGGAAAGGTAGGAAAACAGCCAGCAGTGGAGATGGAGAGGCCCCAGCAGAAGCCCTGGCCAAAGCACCACACTGAACTGAGGTGGACTGGCCCACTCCAGTGGCAAACAAACAAAAACTCAAGGAAAATGGCTGCCTTTTGGTAAGGAATGCCAAAGACTGGTGAAGCATGCAGAGGAAACCTAGCGAGCAAATGAGAGAATTTGCCAGTGTCTAGAGCAGAGCGAGGTAGCCAGGTTCCGATGACAGTGAGCGGAGAGGAACCTGCCACGGAGGCGGGTGGTGGCTCCGCTGAGACCTCGGGGCTGGCCCAGGCAGCACTCCTCCACGAGGCCAGGCTAAGTGTGTGCTGGAATTCTCTCTAGCATGTGGGATAGCTGAGGCTTAAAGGAGAGGCAGAGACCATGGGATCTAAAGCGGGGAGAAGTCTGACTTAAAAATAAGATTTGCATTTCAGCAGTGAGAGCCTCTAAGATGTGGCCATCGATTGTCCCAGACATGACACCCAGGAAAATATCACATATGTGGGTCACACGGAGCTGCCTGGTGATAGTGGGGTCTTTTTATGGCAACATCATTAAGCTATTTATAGCAAGCAATTAAAAAGGCTCTAAGTGGGCCACCACATTCCCATCTGGCGGCTCTGGCTGTGGCGGCATTAAAACAGCCAATGAGAACAAAAGCTTTTCCACAACGCGGTGCTTCAGCTACACAAAGGCCGTCTCTGGATGCTTATAAATCCGCCTTTAGGTGGGGATTTATATTTCATTTTGTAAAGTCAATTCAATTATGCATGAGATGAGTTACACACAGTGTGGTCCACATTATGGGAAGACATAAAATTTGTTTAATGCCAACCTGACATTAAAGCAAGCAGGTGGGCAGACACCGTCACGGAGACCCAACAGGCAGGTAGGAGGTGTTCCTTAGGGTAGAAAGGGTACCATATTTGAACCCACACAGATCAGTCACAGCTTCGTCAGTAAGTATAACACTGGGAAGTTGGTTTTGGGAACTTTCATTTTCTGACATATCAACTGAATTCTGTGCTTTTTGTCTACGATGTGCCAGCGGACTCTGGCATTCTGCAAATGACTGGTTTTTGCAACGTTGACCCAGCACCGGGAAAGCCCCCTAGTGAACCTGCAGAAACAAACTCCACCAGTGTTCACCTCTGAACACTTATTTCAAACCTGGTCGCTGGCCGCCTCTTTGCAAGTACACTTCACCAGACTATTACATGCTTACCGGCGTGCAGTGCTCGTGTTCCTAGGAGGGCATCTTCCCCTGTGCCTCAGCTCCACTTCCAGACTATTCCCAGCACAGCCCCTTCCTACTCAGAACCTCTCTGGGCTGACCACACCTTGACAGGGGTCACTGTGAGCACATTAAAGAGCAAAGGAATCCAAACCCCTTCTTAATTCAGCCCCGTTGCGTCTAGTTAGAAAATTCTGCCTGTGACCTGTCCATTCATAGGCCCCCATAACGATGCCAGGCGTGGGTTTCATGTTGTAGAGGGAGACTTAAACCCCAGAGGAATTTACCATTATCGTTCTGCAAAATAAACATAATACTAGACGAAGTCCTAATAACGTATCGTTACGTCCACAGATTAGTGCATCTCTCAACCGTCATCAGAGAAGCTTCTGCTTGCGGTAGGTGATGACAGAGCCGAGATCCAGGGACTAAGAGTCTGCAGAATGCTCAGCTCTATACAGGACATCTATACCACACCTCCTCCTCCCCAGGCTCAGGGATCACCGCAGCTGAGGGTGGGGCAGGGGCGCAGAAGGAGTGTAAAAGCCAGAGGTGACAGACGACTACGGGGAAACAGTGTCTTCTGGGCACAACAGAGCAGCTGCACGTAGGAACTCAGACTCAGGTGACAGCACGCACAAGGCCCGTGCACGCCCAAGCCAGACCAAATCTCAGCACGGGGTGGGGAGGTGGGCATGGAGTCCCACCCCTAACTGAGGGTCGATTGGCAACTGTTAGGTGCTGGGAGAGGGAGAACCGGTTTTCTGTAAGAGTGTGGTAAGTCGATCATGACCCTGTTCTGGGAGAAGGCCACACATCCGGGGATACCGGGCAGCACAAACTGGGCTCGATGGGTTAAAAATAAAAACAGGATACAAAGTTAAGTGGTCAGGGGCGGGGTTGATCTGGGGGGAGTTGGGAGGGGCTGGGTATGATTGAAACACATGATACAAAATTCCCAAAGAACTATATGATGCAGCTATGAAATGTCTAGTCTGGCAATGCTCCGGGTGCAAAAGCACTCACAGAAAGTCACTGTTTGCTCTTTTCTTCACGGGACAGAAAGTCTCCACCGCCTGTCATAGCCTGCAGTGACTTCGGAGCGGCACACACCTGGAGATCCGTTCTAGCTTGTCAACATGTGGGGAGCGTGCGGTGCTGGGAACTGACATGATATCCACTGTCCGCAGGGGAGTCACCTCCTCAGACACACTCAGGATGGACCGCGTTATCAAGTGGTACCCATCGTTATCCATGCGGGTCACTGAAAACGAACAGTCTGCAGATACTGACTTCTCCCTGGGATTTTCAGAACCTAATTTTTTTTACTCTTTTATCGATAGACTTTAAGTATCAGCTTATCACATATTATTAATTTATCTATATGGAGTCTCTTTTCTGCCTCATGCAGGATTGGTTCATAAATACTCCAGCCTGTGGATCCCCAAATCCCTTACACGAAGCGGCGTGGTATTTGCAAAGAACCGTCATGCGTCCTCTTGAGTGCGTGAAGCGTCCCTATACTGCCGAGAAATCCTTGCGTAAGTAAACACCATGAGAAAGTTATCCTACTGCTGTGGTTCCCAACCTGTGGCTTGTGTTCTCTTTGGAGGTCCAATGAAGTATTCACAGGAGTCACCTAAGACCATCCTGTGGATCAGATGTTCACGTTACAATCATAACAGTAGCAAAATTAGGGTTATGAAGTAGCAACATAAATAACTTTATGGCTGGGGTCACCACAACACGAGGAACTGCATTAAAGGGTCGCAGCATTAGGAAGGCTGGGAACCACTGCTCTCCTGCATCACGTAATGCATAAATAAAACATCCTCACCATACTGAATGGCTTCAGTCCACCGATGGCCGAACCTGTGAGTACAGATCTCATGGCTTCCACTGCATTTGTCTACCATACTGATTTTATCACAATATCCTTCGGTGTATAGTTTGACGTTTAATATGAAAAGTTTCAAATCCCTCTCCGATATTTTTAACTTGGATTTTATTTTTTAAATATTTACTTATTTAGGACTCCCAGTACTAACTCGGGCAGAGAACTCCTGCTCCGGGGCTGGCCTCTCCAGCCAGACAGAAGACAAAGTAGGAAATTTGCTTGCTGACACCTCCCCAACCCCAGACGAACCTCACCCACAAAGCCCCACGCTATAGTACTACGCTACTGTAGTACTACCCTCAATTTAGGGAAAGAGAAAGGAAGGATAGAAAGAAATCTTCACCGCTTTTGCAAGCAGCCTTGATATAGAATGAGAGAAATGTAGAAATCTTCACAGCCTCCTTTAGGCTGTCCTGAGCTTGGAGAGGACTAGCTGACAGTGAGTCAGACAAGCCTCTCAGCTCACGGTCTGTGAACTCAATCCCTCCAACCTTTGTTCTTTTAAGAATCAACACACCACAAATGAACCACCAATCAACATCCACCCTGACTCTCAGGTAGTCAGACTTTTTATACCCTAAGCTAAAAGTTCCCATAAACCCATGCAGCGTACAATCCCCAAAACAAGCTACATGTGCCAGAACTACTACTCCTAACCAAATCATAGCCACCTGCATCAAGCATTCCAAACCCTGCTCATAAACAACCACCACACCTGGGGTGGGAACGCAAACCTAATCCGAATGCCATTTTGCATTTTTAAAGAAACCAGAATAACAAAAATTTCTTCCAAGTATTCCACTACACCACACCACACCACCTCCATCTTCCCATCAACCACCACACCTTACCACCACCACTACCACCACCAAGTCCCCCATACCATTTAGGGCAAACACTGGGTCAAGACAGAAATAAAGAAAGAAATTAAGGACTTTCTAGAATTCAATGAAAATGAATCCACAGCATACCCAAACTCATGGGACACAATGAACTCAGTAAATTCTTAGCACAAAGTGCCTACCAAAAAAGAGTGAAGACATCACATACTAGCAAACTAAGCACAACTGAAAGCCCTAGGACAAAAAGAAGCCAGCACACCCAAGAGACGTAGATGGCAAGAAATGATCAAACTGGGGGCTGATATCGAGAAAATAGAAACAAAGAGAACAATTCCAAGAATCGGTGAAACAAAGAGTTGGGTCTTTGAGAAAATCAACAAGATAGACAAACCCTTAGCCAAACTAATTAGGAGGGAAAGGGAATATCGAAATCAACAAAATCGAAAATGAAAAAGGAGACACAACTACAGACACTGAGGAAATCCAAAAGATCATTAGGTCACACTTTAAAAACCTGCACTCCAGAAAATTGGAAAATCTAAAAGAAATGGATAATTTTCTCAAAAGATACCACCTACCGAAGTTGAATTAAGATCAGATAAACAATTTAAACAGAACTATAACCTCCCAGGAAATAGAGACGGTCATTAAAAGCCTCCCAACCAAAAAAAAAAAAAAAATGCCCAGGGCCAAATGGTTTTAGTTCAGAATCCTATCAGACTTCAAAGAAGGGTTAACATCAGTATTCTTCAAGTTATTCCAAAAGTGAAAGCAGAGAGAACACTGCCAAACACATTTTGAGGCCACAGTCACGCTGATATTCAAACCACACAATGATTCAACAAAGAAAGAGAATTACGGGCCAATTTCCTTCACTAACATAGAGGCAAAGATCCTCACTGAAACACTCACAAACAGAATCCAAGAACACGTCAAAAAGATCATCCACCATGGTCAAATGGACTTCATCCCAGACATTCAGGCTCCACATATGAAAATCAGTCAATGTAATCCACCATATAAACAAACCGAAGGATAAAAAAACACATGATCATCTCACTAGATGCCAAGAAAGCTTTTGCCAAAATCCAACACCCCCTCAAGATAAAAGACTGGGGATACAAGGGGCATACATAAGCATACTAAAGGCAATTTACAGCAAGCTCATAGCCAACATCAAATTAAGTGGAGAGAAACTCAGAGCAATTCCACTAAAATCAGTAACGAGTCAAGGTTGAGCCTCTCTCCATACCTACTCAATATAGTACTTGAAGCCCTAGCTAGAGCAATGGACAACGGGAGAACAAGGGGGTGTGAATTTGAAAAGAAGACGTCAGAGTATCCTTAATAGCAGATGATGTTATAGTGTATATAAACAACCTCAGAAACTCGGCCAGGGAACTCCCACAGCTGACAATCAACGTTAGTGAAGTGGCTGGCTACAAGATTAACTCAAAAAAAATCAGTAGCCTTCCTATATACAAATGACAAATGGACTGAGAAAGAAATCAGGGAAAACAACTGACTTCACAATGGCCACAGGTAACATAAGGCATCTTGGGGTGGCTCTAACCACGCAAGTGAAAGATTTATATGATAAAAGCTTTAAGTCTTTGAAAAAAGAAATTGAAGGAGATCTCAAAGATGGAAAGATCTCCCATGTTCCTGGATTGGTTGGATTAACATAGTAAAAATGGTCATCTTACTGAAAAACAGTACATAGATTCAATGCAATCCCCATCAAAATCCCAATACGAATTTTTTACAGACCTCGAAAGGACAATACCTCCATTCCAACCCAGGATAGTTTAAAATAATCCTGAAAAATAAAAGAACTTCTGGAGGTATCACCATTCCTGATCACAAGCTAAACTACAAAGCTATAAAAACTGCATGGTATTGGCATAAAAACGGACATGTGGATAAATGGAACCAAATTGAAGATCCAGACATATGGGCACCTGATCATTGATAAAGAAGCCAGAAATATACAATGGAAAAGTGAAAAGTACCCATCTTTAACAAATGGTGCTAGTCTAATTGGATGTCTTCATGTAGAAGAATGCAATATATATATATATATAAAACCTTGCACAAAACACAAGTCCACATAGGTCAAGGACCTCAACATATAACCAGATACACCGACCTGATAGAAAAGAAAGTGAAAACTAGCCCTGAATGCATTGGCACAGGAGACAGCTTCCTGAACAGAAGACCAATAGCTCAGGCACTAAGATAACAATTAATGAACGGGACCTCATGAAACTGAAAAGCTTCTGGAAAGCAAAGGACATTGTCAGTAAGACAGAATGGCAGCCTACAGAATGGGAAAAGATTTTCACCATCTCTCCTTCAGACAGAGGGTTAATATCAAAAATATATAAAGACCTCAAGAAACTAGACATCAATGAAACAAACAGTTCAATTTAAAAATGAGGTACAGATCTAAACAAAGAATTATCCAAAATGGAATCTCCAAAGGCTGAGGAACACCTAAAGAAATGTTCAACATCCTTAGTCTTCCAAGGCATGCAAATCAAAACTACTCTGAGATTCCATCTTATACCTGTCACAATAGCTGAGATCAATGACGTGGAACAAGGGCAACACTCCTTCATTGCTCGCGGGAGTGCAAACTTGTACGGCCACTGTGGAAATCAATATGGTGACTCCTCGGGATCTTGGGAACAAACCTACCTCAAGACCCAGCTATACCATTCCTAGGCATATACCTACAGGACATTCCATCCTACCACAAGGACACTTGCTCAACTATGTTCATAGCAGCTTTATTCATAATAGCCAGAAATTGGAAACAACCCAGATGCCCCTCAACTGAAAAATGGATAAAGAAACTGTGGCATTTACACAAAGGAGTATTACTCAGCTATTTAAAAAAAAAATGACTACATGAACATTACAGGCAAATGGTTGGAACTAGAAAAATATCATCCTGAGTGAGGTAACTCAGTCCTAGAAAGATAAACATGGTATGTATTCACTTATATGTGGATGTTAACTGTTAAACAAAGGACAATCCACAGACCCAGAGAGACTATGCAACAAGGAGGCCCCAGTGGGGACACAGGGCTCTCCCCGGGAAAGGGGAAATAGAACAGATGGCCCAGGTGGGCTGGGGGAGTTTGGGAATGAGAACAGAAGGACCAGATGTGGGTAGAGAGATACAGGGAGAGAATATATGGAGAGACAACGGGAATCGGAGGACATTTCGGGTGTGATCAGGAGACCTACTGCCGTGGAAACTCACTGTAATCTACGATGGAGACCCTAGAGAGGACCTCTAATAATGGAGGATAGGGAGACTGAACAGGCCATTTCCTAGAACTAGGCAAGGATTCCAAGGGTGGGATTGGAACATCATCCCAACCACAAAACCTTCAACCTATAACCTATCATCCCTCCAGCATCCACTGGGACAACGGAAGGACAGAACCCCATGTTGAGGAAGTTTATTTCTAGTTATGTTTAAAATAATTGTTTTGTATGTTGTTGGGGAAGGGCTGCCTAAGCCTTGGCAATCTACATTATTTGTAGGTGTTGGTTTATGTAAATCTGTGAGTAAGGTGGTTGCTTTCTCATGATCTGCACCTGCTCACTGCTCTCTGGGAGAGCCATTATGGAAGAGCAGAGTTGCTGAAGTCCCTCTCCCCTAGTCTCAGGCAACAAGGAGAGAACACTTCCCTTAGGCCTTGAGTTCCCCCACTGTAAAGGTGACATATCTTGGCTTCTAAAGCGCTGTGGGATGAGATTAAGCTACAAGCTTCCTTCATTGTGCAAATAGGCCTTTGGATGAGAGGGCAGGTGTTCTAGTCTGCTGGCTCTTATAATCTTTCTACCTCCCTCTTGTGTAATGTTTCCTGACCTTTAGGTTGCCTTGTAGAGGTATTGGCCCTGGTCATTGTGCAGTCTGCATTATGATTAGTTGTGGATTTCAGTAACAGTTCCCATCTCCTGCAGGAAAAGAGCATCATCTTTGATGAGCAGTGAGAGCCCCACTTACCCATGAGTATAAGAATAAATATTTAGAACACAGAAATTATAATAGTTTTGGAAGGGTTTCAGAAGAGGGTTTCCCCCAAGGGTCTGTGATTTCTCCAGCCACAGGCAGTTGGCTGGGTTTACAGTACCAGGCATGAGGTTTCTCCTGTTGTGCAGGCCAAGTCCAGTTACGCACCTGTTGGTTGCCCACAAGATATTAGCTCCACCGCTGCACCCTGAGGAGTATCTTGCTGGGCCAGTCATTGTTGTGGTTCATAGGCTTTACATCTGGGTAGGACTAGTGATTGCTTTTCTCTCTTCGCAGCGAGTATATGGTATTTTAAACATAGTTTTCTAAATCTTAACTTTCTATTATAGCAGAATCCACATAAATACACCAATTGAACCTGTAAGCTCTAATTCAATCTTTAATAGTAGCACAATATTCCAAGATATGGACCCGCTAATAATAACTCAGCTGCCACCCTGCTGGCAAGCATTAATTTTGTTGCCTTCTTCTTGTGAGGAAGAATGTTGTTACAGCGAGCAAATACGCACGTTTTTGTGCTGATATTTTGTTGTAAAGAAAACGTTAGCAGTATTTGGCATCTCACTAAAGTATAATTTCAGCAGTGGACATTTGCCGGATTGTTTCTAAAATTTATAATGCCTGCGCTTAGCAATTTGTGAGCAGGTCCATTTCCTGATGCAGTCATCTTTTTAGGACTTTCCTAATCTGGATGGAAAAATCTGGGTTTGACCAGTTTTTTATGTACTAGATCTGTTGGGATCCAGGTTACCCAGACTATGGAAGCTTCAGCTTGACAAGGTTCCTGGGCATTCGCTGTCGGGAACTGGAATTCCTTAACTGCTTTGCCCCTTTCTTATCTTTACTGTACGGTGACATACGTTTTCTCATCAGTAATAAGATCTGCATAGCCTAATAGTAATATCAAAATTAATCCCTGAGCTGGCCACTGTGGGCTGGAATGAAACACAGCCATGCTATTCAGAAGTAAATTGTAATCACATCGGACTTCCAAGTCCTGGAATGTGAGAGTGACCCAGGTTTATTGCAAGTGCATCATAAAGCTATTCCTGGAGTAAATGCTGATCTTCCCAGGAAGAGATAAGCCTTAATAGATAGAAGCCAGAGAGCTTAGTTAGAAAGTTAGTGCACCTGGAAAGACAAGCAGACAATTAGCCCTTCACTAACAAAGAATATAGCAAGCCTGCACCAACTTAAAAGTAACATTCCCAGGACTTAAGGAAAGAAATAGCCTTCAACCTAGCCAGGCCACCAGATAAGATTAGAAATTTAGAGCTTTGACCCAGAAGAATAAATACATACCAAGGAACTAAAAAACCATAAAATCCTCCCTTGGCACCTTCATGGCGCCCTGAACTATCGGTGCAAGGCAAATGGCAATCAGCAGTGACATCCCTACCATCCACTAATTAATCATTGTATCATTTACTCTTTGGTGATAACTGAGTAACTTTGAAGCCTGCAGCTGTAAAGAGGAGAAACACCTTTCCCATTGGTTCCTGTTTGAGATATGCCTGACACCTGCAACCCTTAGATAAACATTCCTGCAGTGTGCTACTTAAGCTACAGAAAAGTCTTGGTCAGAAGTAGAATGAAGAACAAGAAGAGGAACGAGAGAAGGAGACGAGAAGAATGGACGAGGATGAGGACAACAGACACAGAGACAGAGACAGACAGACAGGAGAGACGAGAGGAATGAACTAACTGAGGAGAATAGATTGCAAGGCCTAGGGAGTTGGATTTCTAGCTTAGAGAAACTTTGTTCTATTCCCTTAATGTGCACATTGTTATTTTCTTTGATTTTATTCTTTGCTTTTCTTTATCTTTCTTTAATTTACTATTAAAGAAGTGCTCCTGCGTGTCATAATCACCATAAGACATATTCTATGTGTCTTATTAAAAGAGCTTTAAGCTTGCCAACTAAGGGTCCCATAGAAGAGTGAGGTACTGCGCTCCCTTGTCATAGTTTTGGTTGTTTACCCTCCTTCGTAGCAGCTGAGGAACCCATCGCGGGGACTAGAGCTGGACTCAGACCCCCGCATAGATCCTCTGTGTGTTAGCTTTGTCTTAGAATTATATGCTGTGTGTCTTCTAGACATAACAAAAAAATTGCTCTTATGAAATCTCAACAATATGGCAGCCTAAACAAGACCCGCACAATGATGTCATCAGTCAATATCCCAATGCAGATGGGGGAAATCTCACAAGGCTTCACCCTTAGAGGAAGAGCTACTGGCAATCAATGGCCGCTGAGAGAGGGAGAATCAGTCTTCTCCAGAGAAGAGCCTCCTGATAGGTTATCCAATCCCAAGTGGTCAGCTCTAAAGACATATACATATATGCAACACTAAATAGGCTCAGGAGAGAGAGGGGGGAGGAGAGAAAGAGAGGGGAAGAAACAATAATAATTAGAGAAGAGGTCTATGTTTGGAGGATCACGGGAGGATTCGGGGTGAAAATAATATGAATATAAAATTCTCAACTTTTTAATTAAAAAATAAAATACTATTGAATGACATAGTAAATTATCCTTGATACCTGCGGTTGTATGTCTATATGTGATTATCTAAGCAAAGAGGAAAGCACAGGAGGGTACAAGCCATGTAATTAACATTGGTTACCTGGGATGAAAAATGGAACCACAGAGGAAATCCCTTCACCCCCCCCCAAATAACCCACATGAGGACACTAGAAAGGAATAATGGGGTTAGTTCTTTTTCTACAAATTTTCAGGGATAAATGTGACCATTATTAAAGGCAAAAGGCAAACTGCAGGATAATCTTACAAAGGATTCCATTTAGATAAAAGCCAAGAGCCAGTGTGCACAGATAAGCTGATTTGCTTGGTGGAGAAAGAAGAAAGGTTTGGAAAGAGACCACTCGGCCATTAACGCTATCTCAGGGTTCCAGGAGGGTTGTCGAATTGGAAAGAACATTAGATCAATAGCCGCCTGCATACAATTTGGTACCATGTTGCCTCACTCAGTAAAGCAGATGAGAATCACTAATATTCCTTAAAACTGGCAATAAGGACAGTTTCTGTTTTAGAAAGGGGAAAACAGGAGCAGCAGTCACATGGAAGAGAACACACAGCCTGGGAATTTCTTAATGTCGTCCCACACTTACTGCCTGTGCCCTCCCCTGGGGAGGGTGGGGTCTATGAGCGTGCTGAATACATGCACCTCTAGCCATGGCCTGTAGTGAGCATCACTCCAGCCTGCCCGTAGTCAGAAGACTGGTATCACTTACTTAGAGACACCACATCCAAGTTAGAGCTCTCATCTATGTAACGATGTGTTTGAGAACATCTGTAGGCTTTCATTTCAAAAATTAAGACAATGAACAACCTGGGAACAGAAGGAAAGGTTCTCAATATGATAAAGGTCACCATCTATCACGTTGCAACTCCTCCAGGAGCGAGGCCCAGGCTTGGGAAGGGAAGTAGAAACTAGTAAGATTCGCAAGGCTCCTCCCCACAGTCATGGACCTAGAAACACTCCCAGGAGAAGGACTGATGCAGAAATGGCTGGAGGAGACTCTCAGACCTGTTGAGCTGCCTGCCAGTTCTGCATGGGGCTCCAGGATTACAGCTATCAAGAGTTCTCACCCATGCCTGGAAGGGCTGTTTGCTGGTGTAGCTGTTCGAGTCATCTCTACATTCCTGTAAGCAATTCCTTATCTATACTCCTGAATGAAACTCCAATAAACTCATGAGTGAAACTCCAATGAACTCATGAATGAAACCCCAATGAACTCATGAATGAAACCCCAATGAACTCATGAATGAAACCCCAATGAACTCATGAATGAAACCCCAATGAACACATTGGTTCACCAAGCTGGACTTAAGTAGAATCGTCTCTTTGATCACTTGCTGCTTCCCTCTCTGGGGTGAACAGACATTTGTGTCACATCTTCTCAGAGAAGTGCCACACAACAGCCACCTACTCAACCTTCCCTCTTAGAGTCACAGACAAGGTGCTTCACTCCTACTGTCTCTCTCCAACACAGTCCAACCCGAGAAGATCATCAAGAACAACCAGAAAAGGTATTTAAATGGCGGAGGCGGAAGGAAGTCATGCTTGTTGGTGGCATAACCTTGTATTCAGAAAATCCCAGAGTGCACCAAACACCAGAACTAAGAAACAAAATCATCTGAGATCCAGAGCAGTCACAACAAATGAGGTACGTTTCTGTTCACTAACAACACACAAGGAAATTAAGAAAATGGTTCCTTTTACAAAAGCATCAAAAAGAATAAACAAGGAATGAATCAAGGAGGCAAAACACATGCAAACAGAAGACCACACAACATTTCCCAGAGATACTCTAAAAAACACAGACATCCAAGACACGTTGGTGGGTTAAGTCGCAATATTAAGATGTCAACACTACCAAAAGTCAGCCACAGCTATAATGTAGCTCCCATGATAACACACACAAACACACACACTCACACACACACACACACACACACACATACACTCACATACACACACTCACACACACACTCACACATACACACACTCACACACACACTCACACTCACACTATCTCACACACACACACACCCACACACACACACACTCACACACACACACTCACTCACAAACACTCACATACACACTCTCACACACACATACTCACACACACACACTCACACATACACACACTCACACACACATACACACACTCACACACACTCACACTCACACTATCTCACACACACTCACACACCACACACACACACACACTCACACACACACTCACACACACTCACACATACACACTCACACATACACACACACTCACACACACTCTCACACACACTCACACACTCACACACACACTCACTCACACACACACTCTCACACACACTCACACACACACTCACTCACACACACTCTCACACACACACTCACACATACACACACTCACACACACTCTCACACACACACACTCTCACACTCACACACACACACTCACACACACACACACTCACACACACACACACCACTCAGTAGCCTTTCAAGGTCTTCCAAACAGCCAGACTACCTTTCATAACAAATTTTAGGTTCACAATTTGTTGCAGAGCTGCACTCGCCAAAACAGTATACAGACGATGCCAGAAATAAACGCCCACATCCACAGTCGGAGGGTTTTTCAACAACGTACACAACAGAAAAGTCAGTTCCCATCGGTCAAAGTCAAGACCCCACTGAGTACATGCTACAGAAGAAATTTCTCCTGGTTCACAAGGAAGGCCATCGTCTGATGAAACAGACAAAAGATTCATTCCCGTCGCCTGAATCCTAACATCTGAAACCTCAAGTGTTGAGAAATCTCTGGAACATTTTAGATCTCGTAATTTTCGGGTTAAGGATGCTCCACCAGTAACAAAATTAAAAATATTCCAAATCTTAAAAATCCCTGAGATCTGAGGCTCTTTTGTCCCAAGCATTTTTGGCTAAGAAAACCAAATCCGTACCTATCCGTGTTCCCTTCTGCATCCCTCCAAATACTCATATACTCTTTGAGGTAAAATAAAAACGAAGCTCAGTGATGTCATGGGTGATGTCATGGGTGATGTCATGGGTGATGTCATGGGTGATGTCATGGGTGATGTCATGACCTCCCGACGACAGGGGTAGGGAGCTCTAACCTGAGCATGAGATCTGAGCTCGGCTCATACCACTGACTGCTAGGACAGGCGCAAGCTGGAACATAAGGCCAAATGAGTACCATGGCATTGATCCCTTCATCCTCTAGTCCCCATGAAACAACAATGGCTGACATCACCATCATGAAAACTGGGTATCCTCTGTCTTCACAGTCCTTAAATATATATCACCAATAAGATTATAAAGCCACTCTGGGATTTAAACAGATTGGCATCCGTTGTTTTATGTAAATTCAGAGAGCTGGAACAAGGAACAATCTTGGAAGTCAGCAAGATGAACGTCCCGTCTACTAGAGGAAACCCACCCTAGGTCCCTTGATTGGCAGGTGTCCAGGTATCCCCTGCCTCTTGAGAACTTGCTATTGTAGGTAGTCGTCACTGGCTAACGAGACAGCACATTTTATATTTGAGCAGCCCCAAGGGGTGACACAGTTCCTTCTCCAACAAACTTCCAAAGTGCCTCCCCAGAATTTCTGTTTGGACCTGATCCTTGACATCTCAAAAACAGAGAGATGATTTTAAATTATACAAAGATTTACGGTCCTCTGAAGAGTCACTTTCAGCTTTTTGAGCTCTTCAGAGAAAAAAGACGTCAATAAGGCCAGGCATAGTGGTGAACGTCTTTGATCCCAGCACTCAGGAGACAGAGGCAGGTGGATCTCCATGAGTTTGAGGGAATCCTGTTCTACATTTCCAAGCCAGCCAGAGCTGCACAGTAAGAATGTCTCAAAATAACATGTGAAGGACCTACAGTAGACACCTATAGTTGCTCATGGCGATGTCAAACTACATCAGCAGGAGTCTCCAAGGTTACAGTAGGGCTGTGTAACACCCTTTCCACATAAGTCCAGGGGGGTTCTAAGTGCGTATGGAATGAACGGAGCGTCGTCAGAATGTAAACCCATCGCTCAGAACACTAAAAGGCAGGCACATCACCTCTAAGGACGTATCGTTGTGAGTGAGCAGCGGAGAACTCAGTGGAGTCATCCCTGGCCGCAGTGACAGTCTGTGACAGCGCCTGATGGGACAATTGTCAGGACCACTCTCAGGGTCTACTATTCAGACGAGAGAGAGCGAGTGATCACGAGATTCAGTCTCCCAGTCAGAGAGATAGGTGATAAATCTTTGTGGCATAAATAAACAATGTTACATTGCTCCTCTGACACTGGGGAAGAAGGAACAACAGAGCAGAACTAATAACACAGAAGTAAATTTCATTACGTACAAGAACGGGAGGCAGTTCGGAGACTCCATCACCAGGGACGAGAAGCACTTCATGGGCGGCTTGGGAAATACTACCTACGGACTGCTCACTGCCTGCTCCTGTGTGGGTCCCCCACCCCTCCCCTTCACCTCGTGTGTGTGTGTGTGTGTGTGTGTGTGTGTGAGAGAGAGAGAGAGAGAGAGAAATACACGTGTGTGTGCATACATGCATGTGTCTGCAAGTATGTATATGTGCATATGTGTTTGTGTGTATATATGTATGTGTATATTGTGTACGATAACATGTGTGTCTGTATGTGTGTTTGTGTATGTGTGTATGTGTGAATAGGTGCAGTTATGTGTGTATTGTTTATGTGTGTATGTGTACGTATGCATATGCACATGTGTGTGTACATGTGTGTGTATATATCTATGTGTATGCATATATGTGTGTGCATATATATGTTTTATATGTGTATATGCATGGGCATATATGTGTGCGCCATGTATATGTTGTGTATGTATACATACATGTAAATGATCCCAAACAGATAAGAAGGTTGGCCTGTTCTCAGATCACTCATGTTCTTAGATTACAATCTAACCCTGGAGGGCCCCAAATGGAAGCATTCTGTATTTACCAAGCCCCTTGACCTGGGGTTGGTTTTGAGCTGCATTTTTATTCCCGGATACTTGAGAATCTTCCAGGAACTTGGTTTCACCAAGCACACCGTACAAGAAGAAAAGTGCTACCCAAAGTCCCATGATCCTCTGCTTGCACCTTTCCAGTGCTTCTGAACATAGTTTGGGGTTCATTCTTATTGAGGTGAAATTCACACAGAATTGACCATTAGAAAGAATTTAGTGGCACTAGGGTACCCACGGTGTAAGCCACCACCTCCACCCAGTTGCAAACATTTCCCTCAGCACAAATGCGACTCCACATCCATTAAGCAGTGTGTCCCATTCTCCCTGCCCCACCCCCAGCCCTAACCACGAACTTCATGTCTTAAATTTACCTCTTTTTGTACCTCACACAAAAGGAATTATACAC
This sequence comes from Cricetomys ansorgei, assembly GCA_026225945.1. Classification (NCBI taxonomy): domain Eukaryota; kingdom Metazoa; phylum Chordata; class Mammalia; order Rodentia; family Nesomyidae; genus Cricetomys; species Cricetomys ansorgei. The sequence goes on from JAMJFZ010002607.1 coordinate 81,672, forward strand.
TGTGGTTTTCTCACCAGCATGCTCTGAAGTGGAGCTACAGTACAGTATGGCATCAGCAGTCTGCCTCCCTTTGCAGATAATAGTTTCATGGAACACATACACCATGGCGTACCTACCTTTCACTTAGCCATCTACCTGTGGATGAACCCTAGGGTCACTTCCCCCTTGGCTAGTGTCCTTCGTATCCCACGGTACACACGCACCACCTATTGCTTACCATCTACCTCTTGGTGACCCCTAGGGTCACATCCGCGTCAGGCACGTGAACAGTGCTGCCGTGAGCATGCATGATGCTTTTGGTTTGTCATATGTCCTCTCGTCTTGCTTTAAAAAAAAAAAAAAAATCAGCCAGAAGTAGAACGCAAATTTCAATTCGGTTTTTCAGTTTCAATACAATCATGAGCTAATAACAAATAAAATAGGAAAGTGTTTTAACATACAGCAAACACTCGATTTTATATCATTTGGAAGCTGTCTTATTGGTGCTTCTGTGTTACCCCAACTTTGGATCAGTCTAGATACAATTAGCAATTTAAAAAGAAACTCAGCCCTAGAAATATATTCTACACAAAGTAAAACAGAAAAAGTCTCTTTTATTTTTTTTTTTAAGCCTTATTTGTCCTTCCTTTTCTCTACTCTAAAATGCCAAGCTGTCACCCGTCTTACTCTTACAGTAGAAAAACATTAATAACAAGGACCACAGAGTTGCTACAAGAAGGCTGACTCTTAAAATATTAAAAATTAATGTCTGACAGAGAAGAAAAATGTTTTAATATAAGGACTAGCAGAAGCAACCCAGACTCCCAGACCGACAGGGAGACTCCAGCTGAAGGATGGTGAAGGGGTCGTTGCAAAGCTCAAGAGGCAGATGAAATGCAAACAGAAAAGCAGACCTGCCCAACAGAGGGGATAGAGGCAATGGCAGGGCTGTCCCAGGTCGCCGAGCTCATTCCCGAGGGGTCTAGAAACGGGGAGCTGAGTGAAGAAATCGCAGCTCCCAGTTCTTGGTACTGCATACCAGAATGGTTGGAATAAGTCAGAGAGCTCCTGTGAATAGCACAGTTTTAGATTATGTTCACTCGGGGGATGTGCGTTTTACAACAGACTATCTGATCTCAGGAGTTTCTGGTGTCTGGCCTACTTTGCTCTCTGTGGTTGTGATAAACACTATGACCAAAACCAGCTTCGGGAGAAGAGGTTTATTGCATCTTACACCTTACAGGTCCATCATGGAGAGAAGTCAGGGTAGGAATCCACGACAGGAGCCTGAAGCAGAAACCACCTGTGGAGGAACTCCATTTACCAGCTTGCTCAGCAGCCTGTCTCATCCAGCCGAGGACCAGCCTAGGGACGGAACCACCCACAGTGGGCTAGGCCTTCTTATGTCAATCATCAATCAAAGAGAAGGCACCACGGAGCTCCCCATAGATCCATCTGATGGAGGCAATTCCTCGGTCGAGGTTCCCTCTCCCCTGCTGTGCCAAGTTGACAACAGAAGCTTACTCTAACAGTATCTTGTAAGATTTCTGTTTGCAGAAATCCTTGGTGATCTCAAAGCAAGGTGTCTGGTCCAGCACGCGACCTTTGTGGGCTCTCTGGGCCTTCGTTTCCCCCACAATAAATTCCTTTCTACTTCTTGGACGGAATACTCTCGAGAGAATGTTTGGGAAGCCTCATAGTCGTGGACCCCATATGTTAGTAAGAAAGAGACTTGAGGAAAAGTTATTTTTAATATCAATTAATTCTATTTTCTATCCTCCACTCCTGTCTTTAAAAATACCTAACCTACTTTGCAATGTGCACGGCTGACTTTAAAGGAGGCGGGCAAGAACAACTGCACGACCGTTCACAATAATCAGAAAGACAGCACTACCTTTATTCCGAGAAATTCTCTGAGAAAACAAAAACATATTCACCATGCCGTTTGTTCACGTTTGCTCTGGTTTCCACCCACGCACAGGAGCTTGCATGGCAGAAGCTTCGGTGCTCTCTCCGGTGCGTCCAGGACTATGGGGTGGATGGGAGATGCGGGCCAGGGGATGCAAATTTGTTCTTCCAGATTTTGTTCTTCGTTGACAGGGGGAAGGTGACTAAGGCCCTCTAGATTTGGGGTCCTCCCCCTCTCTCTTTTCTGTGTTGTCCAAATCGCAATTTAGCCCTCAAGGGCAACTGACCTACATCCTGGGCCACGGGTCACAAGAGCCATCCTCTGCCCACTAGTCAGAAGAAAAGACCCAGTAGCCACCCAGCAGGCTCCCCTCAGGCTGTGCTCTCGGGACACATGGAGTCCACATGTACCACCCATAACAGCTGGGAGCCTCAGCCTGGCATCCGTACGGTGGCAGCCAGAGAGCCAGGGAGCCCCTCAGGTGGGCCAAAGAGCTTCCATCCTCTGGGCAAACTTCTTTATTTCAGCCAGCAACCCCAAGAATCTGCTCCCCCAATTCTTTGCAAGTCTCTTCCTCATGTCCCCACAGATCGTCCTCTGAGCTTCCCCTTGTCACTTGCACCACATCTAATCTGAAGTCCTTACTTCCTCCGCTGCCCTTGCGTGTCTCCTGGCAGAGAAGCCCCATTACACACAGAAAAACTGTTCACCTTTCTGAAGTTCGTGAACCCGTGGGAGCTAAGACCTTTTTGTGAAGCTTCTGCAAGGATTCAAAAAGCAGCTAACACCGGACTCTGTGCAGAATGAAGGCAGACACCCATCTGCAGTGTTCAGAAGCAACATCCTAACCCAGGCACACAGAACACATCCCATAAAGACGTTCTGTGAAGGCTGTGAGACACATCTGCGGAAGAATGTCTGAAAGTGTGACCAACACTGGTCACCTATGAACAACTGACTTTCAGTGACTCAGATGTCCACTCCCATAATGCAAGTGGGCCTCGTATAATCAATGGAAGGCCTGGAGAACAGGCCCTGAGACTTCACAGTTTGGAAGGACTCTGCGCCAAGAGACAGCAACAAAGCCTCACTGAGTCTCAATGCCCAGCTATCATCCAAGTCACAGACTCGCCAGCCTTCAAAAGCCTGTGCGCCGATCGTGGTAAGTAGCAAGCAGATGTTCTCACCTGGAGAGAGGGACTCAGTGGGTCAAACAAAAGATGCTCACCGCCAAGCCCGCTGGCCTGGGTTTGATCCCTGGGACCCACAAAGCAGAAGGTGAGAATTGCTCTTTCTTTGTTTCTTCTGCTTAGTTAGTTTTCAAGACAGCAAAGATTTTGCTTTCATTTCATGGGCTTCATCAAAATTCCTAAACTAGGGACTTGTGTGGTTTAGAGGTTAAGTGCACTGGTTGCTCTTACAGAGGACCCTGGTTCAGTTCTCGGCTCCCACATAGTGGTTCACAACCGTCGTATGCACACATGCAAGCAAAACACTCATATACATAAAAATCAACAGTCTCTCTAGTTCATAATTTGTACTCTTTCCGCATAATTTTGACCAATAATTAAACGTTATATACACGCTGGGACAATTGAATAGAAGACAAAACAGCATCTCTGTGAACACAACAGGA
>JAMJFZ010000260.1:0-66543 GCA_026225945.1 Cricetomys ansorgei
GGTCTGTGGAACAAAAACAAGAATTGCCAATCAGAATCTGAGGAGCAAACTTGTTGAAAAGCACCATCTCTGGAGCCTGGCTTTGGCTTTCAACAAATGAGAATAAAAACAGAGGGGCATTGGGAATGTTTTTGGATTATGGAGAGACACTGGAGAGTGAGAAGACATGTTTTAGACCATTATACATTTTTAACATATTAATAATTTGGACTTATCAGCATCATTTTCTACCTCTAAGGAGCATTCGAGCTTCAGAGCTTCACCAGAGGGATCCCAAAACTATAAGCAAAAAAATTTTATAAATTGGTTAATATAGTCTGGCCACAAAAATCTTCACTAACAAGAGTCAATGAGAAATCGATCTGATATGTGTTTTCAGTTTAGAAGCAATCCTGGATATGTTAGTTAATGTGTTTCACAAGAGCTGTAGGGTGCTGTAGTTCTAGGTATTTTGATGTGGCTTGTAACTTGCGGTTGTTGTTATTATTATTATTATTATCATTATCATTGTTATTTGGTTTTTGGAGACAGGGTTTCCTCTGTTGTAACTCCAGCTGTCCTGGAACTCACCCTATAGACCAGGCTGGCCTCGAACTCACAGAGATCCATTTGCCCCTGTCTCCTGAGTGCTGGGATTAAAGGCGTGTGCCACTGTTGCTCAGCACATTATTAATTTTCTAACAAAATTTTGGTAGAGCTAGGATAGTGATTCTCAAAATGTATCAAGTAATCTGTTTTTCTAAGCCAGTTGTACCAAGATCTGGATTTACCTAGAGAAAGAGCTAATGCTTGTTTATTTTTGTTTTTGTTTTTGCAAAGAAAATGCACTAAGATATCTAGAAATATGATAAGACAGCCTGATGTAGATGGTCCTTGAAAATATGAACTCTCAAACCTTTCTGGAAAGTTGTCACGAAACAGATACCTCCTTCCAAAAAAAAAAAAAAAAAAAAAATTCCAAACTGTCACCACAACATCCCAAGGCAAAAGTTGCTGAGCCAGAGCCAGTAACAAGAAATAGAAAAGGATTTTCAAAGAATTTCTGCCTTGTGTGTCAACATTACTGCAGAATTCTTTTATAGTAACCGAAAATAAAATCAAAACCAAAGAGGACAATTGAGAGAAAAATTGCAAGCCTTATTTTCCTTGGATCACATGATGTGGAAGGAACATTATTTGTTGAATCCTTGGCTTGTTTGGGTTGGGTGAGGGGGGGAGAGAAAGAGCAGGCAGGCGAGATAGTGAAAGAAATGGGGTGGAGGGAGGAGGAGGGGGACTGAGAGAGCCCAGAGAGGGAGGGAGGGAAGAAAGAGAAGAGGCTAGAAAAAGAGAAACCTAAGCTCAGAATGCTCTGCATTCCCTGGGTGGCAAAACAAAAGATCCCAAGGAGGGGGGAAAAGCTGCGGAAAGTTGACACAGTCAAGAATAATGGCTAAATCTATCAAGTTTGATCAGGTCTACTATAATGAAGTGAGGCTTCATATTCCAAGCAGGGACAATGAAGACAGGAGTCGGCTCTGGAAATGCACCGCTCACTTTGTGCTTGGAATATGCAGCAGCCAGCGGGGAGCCACCAGATAATTACACAGTATTTGTGCGGTTCCAGGAGCTTCCCGCGCAGGTTGAATGCCCGTGCTATATTAAAAGGCAGCACAGTGAAATGTTTTTAATGAATATTTTTGTCAGAGAAAGAAAAGGCATTTGAATGATTCTGTGTATGTGTGTTGTGTGTGTGTGTGTGTGTGTGTGTGTGATGTAGAGAGAGAGAGAGAGAGAATCTCTTCTCTCTCTCTCTCTCTCTCTCATCTCTCTCTCTCTCTCTCTCTCTCGTCGTGTGTGTGTGTGTGTGTGTGTGTGTGTGTGTGTGTGTGTGTGTGTGTGTGTGTGGTGGTGGTGTGTTTATGCTGGCACATGGGGAAACCAGAGGTGGAATATCAGTGTCAAAATACAGGTACCTTTATTTATTTTTATTCTGTTATTTACTGTTTTAAGAGGCTGACGATCTGTCAATAATATGAACCACAACATTTGGTTAATATGCTTTAGGGTTAATTGTACATATAATCCTTAAGTAATGCTTGCTAATAATAACTTTCAGTAAAATAGTACATCAAGCATAGACTTAAAACTACTTTTAAAAATTCCAGCTGTAAATAAAATGTTCAGACACACTGACTCGGGAAAGCTACAGAAGAGCTAACACAGATGTTGATACAGTCTAGTCAGTAGCCTTTGGCAGTGACAGCTCTAAGACATAAGAATGCATTATTTCAGTGCTCTTTAATTCGCACCTAACAGATGTGAATAATCCATTGAATTTTAAACCCACACATTCTATTCATGATGCCCCATTTAAGTTCAGTTTGCAGGGCAAGGCCAGCCATGTACGCCAAGAGAATTCACTCTAAAAGGTGAATTTTTTAAAAGCCTGAGCCCACTAATATAATGCAACATATGTTTCAAATATTTATCTGATGAGAAAAATATAACTTTCTAAAATGCATTTTTCAGATGCTGAAAACCTTGTACGTAAAGATAGCATTTTAAAGGCTAAAGGATATCCAGCAATTAGCAGTAGATAGCACACAATAACTTCCTCTCCCAAATTCAATACATTCAGTACTTCAATCTCTTTGGAGAACAAAAGCATCACACAGATATTTCGCCTTTCATATCAAATGATTTTCAGATAATGTAATGACACACACACCAAGGTATTAATTTAGGCCTGAAACTTGCACATTCTAAAAGAGGATATTGTGTTTCACATGGCTAAGTGCAGATTGTGAACCATTATCATTGTTAACAAGCACATTCTGATGAGGTACCATGAATCTTTATTCGAAGGGAGACTTGCTACCACATCGCATGACCCACCTGGGAGAGGTCAACAATTAAGAACAGTGAGAGTCGCAGGATTGGTTTGTTGAAAGATGGGTCTGATGAGGCAATTCTCTCTCTCTCTCTTTTCTTCCAAAGAGTAATTTCAAGTAGGTGTCTCAGCCAAGAAGGGTGCCACTCCCTCCAGCAACTGACTAAAATTTAATGGCTCTGACCCTCAAAAAAAAAAAAATCCCTGAATTCAGCAAAAGTCGAGACTGGCCCTAGATTATTGTTTAAAAAGCTATATCTATTCCAGATTGTCAAGGATTACTCTCAAGGTTCCTGTCATTGAAATGTTTCTTTTGTAAGCTGCATTAATAACTACAAATACGTAAATGGAACCATTTAAATGGAAACTGGTTTCTTTTTATCACAACGAGGAAAAAAATCCAACCCCTTTAGTAAATAAACTCAAAGTCAGTATACATCAAATCTTGAAAAGGGAATTTCCGCAGGAATAAATGGCCATGTATAATTCAGAAGAAGGACAGGTGATTACCTTGGAATGTCTAAATCTGATTATCAGTCTGTCCTCGAATACTTTCAATACTAAAATATAAACAACGGGCAGATGTGTCTTCGTTTGAATTACAGCTGCTAACACATAGCATTCTATTGCCAAGCTGTGCATTCAAGGCATAAGGCAAATGAGCTTCAGTCATCTTTCTACCTTTTTACTGTTGGCTAAATATACTATACGATTATATTAAATAGCTTGTGTATTCATCATGAGATTTATAAGTCACACATGTCAAATGGTCTGGACATCTATTTAAAAGATTTTTTTTTCTGAGTAAAGAAATCTCACTGCAGAAAAATAGAAGTCTTGGGAGAGTGGGATGTTGTGGTCTTGTTTACTTTTGCTGGAATTGCCAGGAATAATTGTACAGGGGCAGTGCTCAGTCACAGGACAATGCAAAGGACTTGAGAAGGTATCTCACAGCTCTGCTCCAATCACAGTTAGTACACACTAACTTCAGAGTCAAATGAGAAGAATGGTATGAAAGTTCTGTTACAAAATCATAGCACCCTCCTCTAAGCTGACAGTGAAAATACAAATTTACATACAGAAAATTGTTAGAGGCAATTTCTTCTATGGATCCTTCTCTAGTTTCCTTATTTGTTGTCTGTTCATTGTCCACATAAATATTCCTGAATGGAGTATTGGGGACTTAGACTCTCCAGGAAAAGGGCCAAGCCCCATCCTTCTGCTAGCTTGAGAGGAAGTGTGACGAGTGTTTGGAGGGCGGAGCCTTTGCTTAGGATAACTGCAGCAACACTTCTACATCTCATGATGTCATTTAAACGTGTCCTGCTCTGCTATGACAGCTATCTCGAGTTAAATGAGAAGATCTGCCCATGTTGGCAGCATTTGCATTGGACTGTCTCATCTCAATGTCTCAGATTTCATGGGTATCTTTTGTGAAATAAAGAGTGAGGTTTTCATTGACTCCCTTCGTCCGAGTGTCTTTGTAAAACGTTATTCTGTTTTTTAAAAAGATGAAAAGTCAGTGATCATTCTTTCATAGGATATAAAACTAGTTTCTTCATTTGGAAGCCTAAATATTGTTCCACTCAAATGCTGGTATATTCCTAAGCAAAATCCTCATATGCAAAGCAGTGTTACCCTAAGATTAAGTGGTCCTTGGAAAAGCCCACGGCTGTGTTCCAGCCCCTTAGCATGCAAAGAGCTTTGTAACACAGAAAAAGGTTCTTCTCTACCTTCTAAGCTTCATTTTATTCAATTGGCTCTTTTTCACATTGTTATAGCTAGTGAATATAGCAAAGTTGGATTCAGAAGAGAACCTTTAGCGTTATCATAATGCTTAGAAGAAATGGCTTCACACTGTATAATCTATCAAAGGTGTCAGATTTACAAAATGCAGATTTTCTGTCACATTTGGGCACTCTGAGCACTGTATCTTTTCACTAAGGTGCTGACTGCTGTTTTAATGAGGCCCTTTGGTGGCTGTAAAAAACTGAAAGAAGAGGATTAGAGGGGTTACCCTAGATATTGTCTATTTGTCTTACAAATTTCACACTAACTACCAATTACATCGCCATAAACCTTTTGGCTACTTCAAGCTGTATGCCATACAACGCATAAAAAATATGCTATGTTAACCTCTCTTATATTATACATGTTACTATGGCCACTGATGCAAGTAACATATCTAATGAAGCCAATAATGAGGCTCTTTAAAAGTAGTCTTGTTATAAGAATAATATTAGAGCAGTTCAGTTAGAGGCTAAGATCCATTATGGAATTCTTCCTATATACTCTGGTCCAGGCTCTGGAAAGATGCTGACACACTAATTCAAGCTCAGGAAGGGCATTCATCTTGCAACCTTCTACTTGTCATGGTTAATGGGACATCCTGCCTAGGTGAAATGAACCTGATGTATTCAGGTAAACATAATTTAATAAGGAAAGATAAAAAGAAATAGACGTCTGCTGTGACCTCAGGGAAATGAAAATGTCTGCCATTTTACTTGAGAACCTTGCCATCCAGAAGCATGGTGCCAGCCACTCTTCATAGGTACGCATAAATGTGCACATGTCGAAGAAACAATGGGGAAAAAAATACGTGGGATAAAGTTTTAGGATGTCTTGGTTGATGCTTTTCCTTTCCAAATTTTGCTGTAATCTATTTTCTTGGCAGGGAATGATAATACAAGGTAGGGAAGGCAACTGTGCTCATCTCAAGGAAGAAGACACAAGACACATATTAATGTAGGGTTAAGCATCTGAGTGTGAAATCAAGATCTGGAACAATGCAGCATGAAATTTAAAAAGCATGAATGTCAGCGAGTAACCAAGCATCCTCTTTCATTTGCAATCACTCTTAAGTCTAATGAGCTTCCGAAAATTGTGTCAAGGTTTCAGATAAGCTTATGAAAGGCACAGGTTTGAGAAGGTAGAAGTCCTGTTAAAGATGCATGGCATCAGACAGACAGACAGACAGACAGACACACACACACACACAGTGCTTCCTCTGTTAGTCCATATCTACATACTCATTTATATAACTGCTTTCAGAAAGACCTAAATTAGCCTCAGAGAACACTGACTGGCCTTACAGATGCAGCTACCATGCCAAGAAAGAATTAAGATCCTCAATATTCTGGCAGTGGGTGGTGAATCTATTCTCCAAGTCGCTAAATGGAGTTTGATAGTAGAAACTAGCCAAGTTCTCTTTAATTTGAAGATAAAATGGAGATGACATTATTTGATCAAGGTTGAGGCACTGGCTAAGTCATAAATATGATTCAAACCTATCATCTGAAAGCACTTGAGATCTCAGTCTCTTCCGATGCTTCTTCAAGTTATTTTCAGGTAAGTTCACACAGTTAAGAGTGCTCTTTGGACAATGATGGGGCTAAATCCATTGCTGTGAATTTGAAATTAACGCATTTCTATATTTAGCTGGACAGGCACTTGCAAGTTTATAAAGTTAATTTTTTAATTAAAAAATCAGTACATTTGTTCCCCCCAGATAATATGTTTCTTGTAAAATTAAGTGCTTTATTTACAATATATTTCTAACAGGGGTGGAGAAAAATGTAAATGACCACTCAATAAATGAACGAAAATTAAAAGGCAAAACAAAACAAAACAAAACAACAACAACAACAACAACAAAACCACTTTGAGTAGGAAAAGGGTTTAATGAGACAGTTGTGAACGGACAGGTCTTCTTTAGCTGTCTTCCCCTGTGGCAGGAATTTCTATAGCATGGTGTAGCTTGACAAACATCTTTGCATACCATCAACATCCATTTCCTAATGGGAATGAGTATCACTGACTCCACTAGACATGATTGCCCAAGACAGAAAGAGGCCCACCCATAACAGAGGTAAAATTGACCTCCACTGGACACTAGGAAGAATACTGAAGAATAACACCAATAGAAGACAGCCACTTTGCTGTGGCAAGGAGACAGAAATATGCAGAAAATTGGGCATTTGGAGCACTATAGCTAACTTTTTACTCATATTGTTATTTTTGTCCAAATCTCTTAAGTGTATCATCTGCAAAGTGTTAAGAGGAGTTACTTATTCATTAAGCACTTTGCATAATCTTTATAAGTAGCACCATGGAAACCAAAAGCACTGCTCTACTTTGGTCTTCTCCCTGGTTGAACTCAAAAAAAAAAAAAAAAAACCCCCAAAAAAACAAATTCTGCTCTGTGAAGAATAAAGGGAAAGAAGGGAAACCAAGAAGGTAGTGTTGTAAGAATTTTCCTAATGATTATAGTGTCAGATTATTATCTACCCATTCTTTGCTCATAAATTAGCATTCCAGAGTCATGAATAGCTGGGCTTGGGAATAAGGAGGAGGCCTTCCTCAAGTCTCCAAGGCATACACGAGCATTCTCCTTGCCTTGATACTCCCCAGCACATCAATCAATCACAGATTCTTCCTGGGTTTTGCTTCAACTGTCAATTATCTTGAACGCAATGCTCATAGTCTTAAGTGACACTGGATTCGATTTGAGCAGGTGTGATGAAGTACAGAAGGAGAGCTGTTCTGTAGAGCACACTGAGAAGGATTGGAGTCTATAACACCTGATTTCCAGAAATCAGAATTAACATGAAATTTGGGATATTTTTTTATTTTTATACTTAGTGTTTCTAATCATTCTGATAAGGTTAGCTAGCTTCTGTGGGTCATTGCATATCAGGAGCTGTGCTCTATTCTATATGGAATAGACTACGCTAAGCTGGATAAAAAAAAAAAAATGTCACCTAAGGCACCTGAAATTAATAGTTCGGTTATGTACTCCGTTAAGTCTTTACTATAGATCAGCATAAGTGTGCTAGACAGACAATTCTTTAGAGCTAACATTTTTAAAAGGTGCCAAAGCCCCTTTGAGATCTGTGTGAATTATCCAGATCCAGGAGAAAAAGTTAAATATACAGTGCTTTTTTACCCCCCTCCTTTTCTTAGTAGCACTGAATAAGTAAAATTGCCGCGAAGTTGGCAAGAATAAATACTTCCCCGGTTTTTCTAAAGCTGCAATTAATGATAATGAAGCCATACCTTATATGGCAAGAAATACAGTACAAATTGGATAAGTAAGAAAAATGATCAGCCATTGTGTGCCTGCGATATAGTACATCAAGGTATCGCCACTGTGAGGCTATCTTTATTTTAAACCATTAAACAAAACAATATAAATCTGCAGGCAGGTGTTTCCTGTTGCAGAAGTATTGAAAGTTGTAATGCAAACAACCTAATTTTAGCATCTATGTAGAGTGAAGTAAATTTACTGATCACTGATGCATTGAGCATAGGGAGAAACAAGCAGCAGGAGCTTTCAGCAAGATTATCCTATTAAAGCAGGAAGACTTCACGTGGCTGTTAAGGAAGTAGTCAGAGGCAGGTGATGGAAGCGGGGGTTTGACGACTCGTCAGTGGGCCCAGTGTACATGTTAAGTTGTTGTTTTCTGCTCAGCTAAGCAGCAGAGAATTGATATGTTGGCAATGAAGTGCAATGACAATTAAATTGTAACTGACCTACATGTTACCGTCATTACGCGTTCTCTTTTTTACTGCTTTCCCTCTTATTTAATCACACAGTATGGGGTTTTTATTAGGCTGTAATGTTAAAATCTTCATCCATTTAGCCATAAATGTGTGACTGGATATCTATCAGACTTCCTTGCACTATACAAACAAAGCCATTTTGCTGAATCACTGTTGACTTGTTTGTGGCCTAATTTAATGAGTGTAATAACTTACATTACTATCCAGTTAACATTTAGGAGCCCAGAAAAGACCTGCTAGCACGCAGTAAGCTACTGTATACATTCTCCACTCGTAGCTCTACTGTTTGCAGTAAATTTTACAAAAGAATATGCATTGCTTATAAACTGAGCTCAGCTTGCATCAGCTAAGGGTAGCCCTGTAGGAAGCTTGCTGTGCTTGGCTTGAAGTGCTCCTTACCTTTAGGAACTAGCTAGTATGATTCCCTTTCTCTGGGTACTACTGTTGTAGTTGTTGTTGTTGTATCTGAACCCCATAAAAACAATAAACCCTGGTAGTCAGCAGCAGGCAGAGAGAACTTAGTCCTTCCTTAGTTTCTCTTGTTGTTGCTTTTCTTCTATGCCCACTTCACCTTCCTTAAACATGTGAAGGAAAAATAGTTTAACGAGGGGGGGGGGGGGAGGAGAATATATCATTATTAATTAGGCAAAATAAAGTTCAAGGATATGATATACAAGCAAGGTGTTAATAAATAAAATGAGTTATCTCTAGTTAAATTTATGAGTTAAGACGTCCATGATCTTGAATTATTTATTATTTCATACTTTCCTGGAAAATCTCTACTCCGCCACCCTCTCAAACTATAGACATCTATATGCTGTCTTGTTTTTTAAACATAAACATATTATAATTTATTTCTATTTCCATTATAACACTGAAAAAAAATAAAAGCCATCTATTTCATTTCACTCTGCCTTAGCTATTTAACTAGTATCTCACAATTCAGCGACTCAATTAATCACCAAGAATTCTCATTATTTTGATACGAGTCTTATGCATAGATGATGAAATTAAAACTATTCACTGGCTCAAAATAACCATTATTTTAAAGGCAACACACAACACACACACACACACACACACACACACACACAAAGTTTGAGAGTTTACAAATAAGCATTTCCATACAGCTATTTGAAATAGATTTTAATTTATTTTGCTTATTTTCAGAGCAATATCATTGGGGTATTCGAGTCTAGATTTAAGTCCTTAATTACTATCTATTATGCAATGCCTCAGACTGACATTACAATCTGAGACATCTCTAATGATAACACAATAAGAAGAATATCATGGATGAAAGATACTTTAAATTTGTATTTCTTCCTAAGAAACAGAAAAGGCAACCACCAGGCTTCTTACCCCAGGAGGAGATGTGTCACTCAGTTGAGAGTTGACTTTAGTTTTTGTAGGTGATGAACCATGTAAGATTCTTGAGTGTATTAACTAGGGCCTCTAGGTCTGGAATTATACTTTTAAAAAATAGTTGTTCATTATTCTATCTCATGTGTACATATGTGTTCCTGAATGTATGTATATTCATCTCATGTGTGCAGGAGCCTGCAGAAGTAAGAAGAGGGTATCAGATCTGCTTAGAAATGGAGTTACAGGTAGTTGTGAGCCACTAAGTGGGTTCTAGGATTTAATCATTTATGTCCTCTGCAAGAATAGTAAGCACTCTTAACTGCTGAGGCAGCTCTCCAGTCCCAGTCCCAGGGAGTTTATCTTAACAACCACACAAATCTAAAAATCAACATTACAACAAAAACAAACAAACAAAACTGACATTTTTATGGGAAGTAAGTAACCTATCAAATTTTGTAAAGAAAAGTGAGACACTAATAAAAATATAATTATCTTTCTTGAACTCTGCACCTCTATTGAATTTCATGAATTCCATGCTATTCTAATCCCTGGTAGTGTGTGTGTATGATATATCTATCTGTATATATGTTTTAGGCATATATATATATATATATATATATATATATATATATATATATATATATATATATCATATACACACCGTAATGTGTGTGTGTGTGTGTGTGTGTGTGTGTGTGTGTGTGTGCGTGTGTATACACACAGTCAGCACAGTGAAACCAAATCTCTGAAAATACAATGATGAAACAAATGAACAGAGGTCTGGTCCTTGTGGGACATATATTCTGTTTCAGGAGAGACAAAATCAAACAAAAATGCAAGCAAAATAGCAAGTAGTATGAGACTCTATAGAGAAAAGTAAATGAGAAATGAGAGGAAACAATTCTGCAAGAAAGGTTGCATTTTATGAGTGTTCCCACTAATCAGACCACACTAAGAAGGTATTATCGAAGACTTGAAGTAGATGATCCAGTTACTGAAAATATATTATCTAAATATGCATTATATATAATATTAATATGTAGCTCTATACATTTAACATGTAATGATTTAATAAAGCAGAGTTTTCAGAATTTTCACTAAAATGGTTCAAAGAGAGACTAAAGAGAACATACTGGAAACTGTGTGCAGTTAGGATGCCATTAAGATTGAACTGTAGATCTTCCTATTCATGCCTCCATTTTGGATCTACAGTTCATCATTATCCCTGGAGTAAACTTGTTGCTTGTGGGGTTTGGAAGGATGAAGTTTCAGTCCAGATTGGGTGAAGGCATACCCATATCTCCTTGGGTATACTATAAAACTGCAAAGAATTAGGATGACTTTTGAGTTCCCACTCCAAGTCAAGAGCTTCCCAATAAATGTATTTATGAAATAGGTTTTAGTATGCTCAATGCAAAGACCAGTGAAGCAGCACTTTAGGGAAGTAACCAACATGGCCAAATCACCAGCTGATGAGGGAGAGAGTATATCTTAGGGTCCTGTATTTTCCTATGCATTTTAGAGTGTTTCTTTCCTACAATTTTTTTTGTTTTGTTTTGTTTTTCAAGACAGGGTTTCTCTGTTGTAACTCTGGCTGTCCTGGAACTCACTCTGTAGACCAGGCTGGCTGAGAACTCACAGAGATCTGCCTGACTTTCCTCCCAAGTGCTGGGATTAAAGGTGTGTGCCACCACCACCTGGCTCTTTCCTACACTTAATATGACAAAACAAGAGTGAAAACAAAAACAAAATAATCTGTACTGTCAACAGAGAATTTCCTATGCATGGGAAGGTTGATATCTATCTGATGGAGAAGTTTGAAATATCACTAATTTGAAGCCAAAGGCTCTCATTGTAGACTGTAGATATTATCCACACAGTAGTTACTGTGATGCTCTTCAATTTAAAATACAGAGTCTAGGTCAAATTTTTAATGGGAACTGACAACTCACTGATGTTTCTTTCCCACGGATGGCTTTTCTGAATGCATGCATCACCTTTGCATGGCTTAGGAAATTGGGGTCTTTCCATGGCAGGATGGCTGGTGGGAGAAGTTAGGAGAGCCCCAATGTTCACAGACCTCTTCATTTCTCCATCTAACAGGATCATCCTTCTTCAGTGATATTTCAAAGTTTCACAGTGGCAGCAATAATTTGGGAAAGTTTCATAAGAACCTCTAAGAAGATACCCATTCATCTGTCAATAGGATGATCCTGCACAGAAGGGTCTAAAGCTGTAGAGCACTTTCTGTCCAACTACTTTCTATTTCATTTTTTTTTCAGCTTCTGTACTCGTGCTACTTGAAGCAGTACACATTGGGATTGAAAAATGAGACGGAAGAAGAAAGAAAGATAGAAAATACACGATTTGATCCAGAAAGTATTGGTGCAAAGGTCAGTGTTGACACTTCCAAACTACATGCTTTTTGGCTAAACTCTTTCGTCTGCATATGTGGAGTTGTGTTGGTTTTGTTGTTGCTGTTTTTGCCGTTGTTTCATGCTGGAGATCAAACTCAAGGCCTCATATGTACTTGCCTCTACTCTCTTTAATCTTTCTTTCTAATCGTAGTTAAATTACTAGTTTAAATAAAATGGGATAATAGACTTTCTTTTCAAATTTTGTTCAAAATGTTAATTTTTCTGCCAGAACTTATTTCTTCACTTTGCCACCCAAATGATGTGTGCAGTACAAGAGGGATGTCATTGTCTTCCTTGTGTCCTTGGTTCAAGGCCCTCCAAGATGCCTGTGAAGTTCCATCTTTATGCTTTATCTCCAGTCATCACCACCCTTCCTTCCCACACAATCCCTCCTTGCATTGGTGATACTCAATGACAAACTGATTTTAGATCTCACGAACACTCTCCAGTGTTTCACACTCTGTACTCTTTGGCATGCTATTCTTTGTTCTTGGACTGGCTACTTCTTGCTGAGAATGTTAGTGTGGTTTCTAACCATACACAAAGCTTAACTTGGTTTTTACAAATATTAAATTTCAAAAAAATGGATGCTGAGTGCTTAGTGGTATGACTGAAGCACTAAATAAATGCTAGTTCCCTCTCTCTGACTACAAATTTCATGCATGAAATTAAATGTGTTCTTTCCTTGTGTAACTTCACCATACAATCTTTTCGTAGAGTCCACTTCATCAGTGAGCACTGATATGGAGGGCACACTGGAGAAAGCATTCTAATGAGAGTCATTCTGTGTCTGGTCTAGTTCAAGATCCTCCATGTTCCTAACTGACATTTGTGAAGATCCCAGGTGCTCCACGGGCTTCATCAGAAATACAGCATTATTCTGCAGATAATTTTAAGGACTATAAGCAGTGACTCTATTGTAGAAGGTCATTTTATATCATCTAATAAATGTACCATATTATTAGTGTTCGATGCTGCCTCCCTGTATCTATGTGAGTGGGATCTAAAATATCTAACCCTTCAAGTACAAGTTAAGTTGTTGTACAGCTAACTTTCAATGTTGGAAGCCTGGAATAAAATCCAGTACTCCATCATGGCATATCAAAATTGCTTTTTAAGTAAAGTATTACTACAGAGTTCTTTTGTGTCAACATAATCATGACCACTAACTGTTTGACGATCACTGTGTAATTTCATCACACCGGCCTGACATACTAGACTGCTGACTCTTTAAATATAAAGCCATTCACTTGGCATCCTTGTCTAGAATTGAAACTAGGAATTGAACAGCTTGTGTTCAAATCTTAGCTACATGGTCTACTTCTGTGACCTTGAGCATACTGCTTAAACTTCCTGAAACTTGATTTCCTCATTTTAAAATGGCAATGATAATAATGGCTCCTTTAGAGATGACTTCTGAGGACAGAACAGGCTGACGCATGTGACAGATTCTGGCACCTAGGATACGCTCATTAAAGGTTAGCCATGGCAGCATCACCACAATGTCACCACATAAGTTCTCTGTTGCCGCTGACCTCAGCACCTAGCGAAGGACTTGTTTATGTACAATACCAGTCATTCTATGAAACTTAGCTTAAAATTTTAGCAAATCCTTTTAAAAATTGAAATTTGTCACTTAGGTTTGCTTCCCAATTATGGTTCAGTCGCCTCCCAGACATCTCCAGATGGCTGGGTGTGAAAGGGATCACTGTAATTGGACTGAATTCCCGAAAGTCAGTCATTTTCTCAGCACCATACTGAGGCCCTGAGGCCTTCTCACCCAGTTACCTCTCCTTCCTCCTACCCTCTTCCACCAGAACTGGCCAGCCTCCGGGCAGTTGGCTTCTGTCTGTCTCTCCCATCAGCCACTGCCAAGGATGATAGTCTGTCCTGTAATGGAGCCAGGTGGGGCTGGCAGAGCCAGCTGTTGTCTGCCTTGTGTTGCCTAGACTTGTAGATGCCAATCTTTCTTCTCCCTGGCTCAGGGTAAATCTTTGGCGTCTTTGCTCTTTTCTGCAAATCCTAGGCATGGGGTCCCATTCTTGAGATTTTCCTTGTGGGATTGGCACTGATCTGAAAAGGATAATCCCATCATTCGTTTACCTATATCCACTTGTTTGTTTTCCTGAAGCTAGATCAATGTAAATGTGAGGTGGCATGCTTTGCCCTCCACAACTCAAAGAAAACAAACAAACTTAACAAGGTTTGCGGGGTGTGCACCATATCCAAACACACAGCTTCTGGGTAGGGCCTCACAGTGAGTACTTTAACTCAGCACCTTTCCTAGAATCTTTCATTTGTAATTATGCTGAGCTCCAAGCTGATTGATCTCTCTTTAGAGGGAAGTGGAAAAAACAGAACTTAAGTGATTTCAGCGTTCAGCTCTCCTCGCTGCTATAGCTGCTTATCTGGCAGAAGCTAGTAGGACGCCTACAACCGCTTCATCCGAACTCTCCAAACGCTGGCAACAATTAAATGAATTCTTAAGAAGAGAATCAGGAAAGCAGGAGGCAAAATGAATGGCTTATCCAAGTGCCGGAGAAGGAGAGGCTGTGTATTCAAGATGGAAAGCATATAAATACACACACACACATGCATATTATGTTACATATCTATAAAAATGTGAAATGTTATTTATTTTGAGAATACCCAGTCATTTCCATCTGTAGTAAGAATCCATAATAACATTCTCTGTTTATATAACTCTTTTCACCTCAAGAGATCCCGAATGCATTTCAGACAGTTCTATATACAAACAGAGGGCAGGAGTACCGCCATTTCTGCAATGTGGTCGTGGAAGCCAGGAAGAAAACGCTTGTGTGGCTGTATTTATCTTGAAGAGTATTAATAGGAGAGCAGAGAGCTGGTGAAGGACAGCAGGAGAATCCCATGATCTTCAAACATCATCAGATGTCTGGGAGATACGAGGTGACACCTCAAATTTTGATAGATAATTAAGAAGCTGAAAAGACTTCAATTTATTTACTTTGGAAGGATAAAGGCTGATATATAGGGCAAGGCAAGGTAAGTGAAGCAGGGGCTCTGGGGTGTAGGGACCAATTTGACACAGATCACAAAGTCTTACTTTCCAGTTTATAGACCTTTATGATATTGACTATGGTTCTGACAGGAACATATAGAAAGGTACTATATACTGACTTAGTTTTACCCTTGCTCTCAAGCATAATCTGCTCTCCAAGGTTTGGATGAATCACCTAGTATATGAATCACCTCCATCAACAATTCAGTCTGGTTTAGCCCACAACACGACTCATCTGACTTCCACAGTATGCCCATTTAAAAACAATGGGCAATAAAATGGTAGTAACAGTCTGTATGAGTTCACATCTCATGAACTAAAGCTTGACATAAGAGGGCATTTCTACATGACTATAAGAGTAACATACTGCAAATGTCTTAGTATCCAGAAAACAAACTGAAAAATGACTAATTCTCCTTAAGAAAATACTACTGACTAAATACCCAGTTATGAAGACTGAACTTAAAGCCTTAAGTCATGATTGTTTGATCTACAAATGAAAAACATACAAACACACAACACAAAAGACGCTTATCCCTAAGGAGAGAAGAGAGAGATGGAACCAAGAGACATAGCAATGGCAGAGAATAACAAAGAGCTTCTGGTATGAAGCATCTTGTTCCCAGCTCTGAAAAAAAAATCTTCCTGTTCCTCAAAATCCTGGTAGATTATTGGCAACTCATCTATTGCCTTGGTATCACTAAAGTCTTCCTACTAAGACCCTTTCCCATTAAAAAATGTCCAATCCCTGAACACAGCCAAAAGTGCCTTCTATACTATCCTGAGACAGATGAGAGAGATCTGCCTCTTCCTAGGACATTGGGGAGAAGTTGGGCATTACACAACATTATTGAGTACTTTTGAAGCAGTGTTAATGTTAATGATAAACCTTTATTATGAGCATACCTTTCTATCTTAATTTTTCTTTAAGTAAGTCAAGATGTTGGAGATAAGGTATATCTAACAAACTCCACAACTCCAGCTCCATAAGGCCCCATTCACAATTGTTTCAAGTAGTTTGTAGCAGACTTCTTGCAGTCTCAAACTTCAGTGAATTCTAAATGACACTATTTACTCTGCAGACATTTTGCCCAAGACAAAAAAAAACAAACAAACAAAAAACAAAAAACGAACAAACAAACAAAATAAACTTTCTGTGGTGGCTCAGAAGAAAGATCGTGATCGGGGCAAATATAGTCACTCCTGAAAGACTTCTTTGGTTGATGAAAACACTCTTGCCGTATCTCCTTTCTAAGTATAAAAGCAAGCTATCTAGAAATAACAGAGATAACGTGGGTTGTGAAGAACTGAAGATGAGAAACTGTAGGCCCTAGTCACTGGAGAAGTCCCAGGCAACTGTCAAAGGACCAAGAGTTTTAGGTACTGGAGGCCCTAACACTGTAATATTTGCCACTGTAGGGCTGAGGGTCACATCACTGGAGGTCTGTAGATCCGTTACACTAAAAGGCACCGCCTGCTGCTGCTGCCAGAAGATCACAGTAGCTTCCAAGACCCTGGTACACTGGACATCAAAAGGCAATTGGTAACATTCTCAAATATTAGCTTTTCTAGAAGCTATGATCTTCAAGACTTCCCCTATAAGAGCAAGCAACACGGGAACAAGAATACTGGATTCCTACCTGGCTTCACTGTGAAAAGATAAAGGTTATATAGTGAAAATCTCATCATGACTCCTTGGGTCTCATCCTGAAAAACCATTTGGGGAGAGTGGTAGCAGGGGTAAAGGGCCAGAAGAGCCTCAAGAAAGGTTTGGATAAGATTATTTCTTCCTAAAAAATATGCCTCCTTTGACTATGTTGCTGGTAGGGACCACCATAAAACAGTTTACCTCATTCTGTCTTAAGGGGATGCTTACCTGTAGACTCAGCTCTCAGATTGCCTCAGTGGGATTGGTGGAGTGAAAGTCTTATACAGGAAGAAAACATTTAGTTAAGCCAATGGATTGCCACAGCTGGAGCTAGAGGCTTTCCTCTGCAAGATTCCAAGTTCTTCCTACCATTCTTTTCCCGAGTTCTAGCTAGCAGATAGACCCAAACTGTTTGGAAATGTGATGGACTCAGGTCTTGGAGTGACTTTTAAAAACATCTAGGCTTCACCTTTCCATTAGTCTGAAGCGGTGTGGAGGGGCTGGGAGGACAAGTAACTTGGTCTCCTTTAACATGGCCTGGCTCCTCTTCATCCCACCCAAACACACATTTGGACAGAGGTGGACATAGCAGTACTAACAAAGACAAACTAACAGGTGAGATTTTATTTAATAACATGTTAGTTATTATTTAAGTCCTGATAATTTATGCGTGCATCCATCTTTATACATTAGCAGGAAATAGAAGCAGGGCAAGGAAGACTCATGTGATCAAAGTTATGTAGTTTGAGACTATAAAATCACCTTTGGCTCACTGGCAAGTTAGCCTAGGAGATCACTTTATCAAATAATATGAAGCTTATAGCAAATGGCTAAATCCACCAGAAAGCCCAAGGACACTGGATATTTCAAGAATGCAGGAACTCAGTAGGGGGCTAGAAGATTTGGAAAATACTCACAATTTTTCTTAGCTATGGATAGAAGCTGCTTTCTTCATTCTCTATGTGTTAAATTATGTGTGTGAATGTGTGTCAGAGGGTGGTTTGTAAACATAAATGTGATGCCCAAAGTGATGAGAAAAACAACCACAGATAGAAACCTTTGGAGCTGTGAGTCAAAATCCACCCATCTTTATGTTTCTTCCCTTGAAAAGTACAAAAATGTACTAATTTATCAAGTTTACAGCACTGAAGTCACCTTCAGCTTTGAGGACTTTATAGCAACAGTGGTTGGTATTGACTTTCTCGCTAGCTGGTTCTATATGCACACTGCTTATCTGCATAGGAGTGCTGGATTGGGATGCTGAACTCATTGAGGGTAACAGGGTTGAATAACTCTCCTCTGTCTTCAAAGTTCCTCTCCATGAACATAGAGAAGAGAGGTGAATTGTTCATGTCATTCTTCTTCTTACATTCTTCCTGAAAATGACACCCACCATTTGATAAGCCAAAGCAGGTCACTCTGTTACAGTTTATGCTTCGGAGGAGGTAAAACTTTACCAGTAACAGGAGAAAGAAGAGACTAAATATCACTGGTTGATTTGGAAACTGCCATCAGGATAATACTTCATTTGGTTTTGATGGCTTAGCTGATATTCTGGCACACAAGGAGCAAGTGTCACAAAGGTAAGAGCTACCACACAGGACAGTGGGCTGTCTAGGAGAGCGGAAAAGTCCTTTTGATTGATAGTATAATGTGAGAAGCACAAAGATGTTCATCAGGAAAACTGGAGAAGCCCCAAATGTCTATAGAGCCAGGTCGACGGCATAATGTGTGAATCATTCAGGAAAACGATTATATGTGTTAAAGTTGAAGCCATGGGTTATCAAATAAAAAAACCATTGCCAGATATAAAATTCTTCCCCTTGAGTTGCTGGTTGTCCCAGAGAGCCCCCCACTACCAAATCACACAAACTATTGCCATTGCTCTTAGTTACCCGAACTTGATGACAAGACCTTAATGTTGAAGACACCAAATGCTTTTTTCACAGGACATGGAGAAATCAAGTTGGTGTTGAGGATGAAGCTTCCTCCCTGCTGGCTAGCTCTCACTGTGCTAGGAAGGTGCTATGCAAGCTACTGCGGGGGTGTGTGGGGGAGATCAGCAACTGTCTAACTCAGTTGTGAACCGAAATAATGACCAGTATTCAAGATATGCCCATGGGTGAGATAGTGATAAGAACATTATGGGCTATCTGATCAGATTTAAGGCTTACTTTATAGGAGGAAACGTATGCCTGGTACTGCAAATCTGGCCAAGAACCTCTGGTTGCAGAGCTCATAGGTCCCAGAGATGAACCTACTACTATTATTTTTTTTGCTAAACTGACATAGTAACAAATTACCCTCTAAATTTGTATCTCTCTACCTGAACTATAGTGCAGCTCTCAGACTTCATTAGAGAAGTTTAGGAACTCCCAACAGGTAAAAGTACAGAGAATAAGTAGCCACGACTGAGGAGTGCCTTGCCACTAAAAGTACAGAGAATAAATAGCCATGACTGAGGAGTGCCTTGCCACAAATGGGACATCTCTGTCCCCACCCCTACCCTCAGCCAAGACTCAGGGATCATCATGGAAGATTGGGTAGAAACAATGAGGGCAACAGATGTCAGGGAAGACTGGAACAACATAGACTGTCTTAGACATGACAGGACTTCTGTGCTCATGCACTCACAGCAGATGTGTTGTCTCCACAAGTGCAAGACAGTCAAGATTCTCACATGGAGAGGAAAGGGTCATGAGCCCCCACCCCTAACTGAGGAGCTATGGACAGTTAGTGGCCTCTATGGAAGAGAGAATGAGTTTTCTTCAGGGGTTTGGCTCTTGGTAGGGGATCATACTCCAGAGGATGCTCTCACACCCAGAAGTGTGTGGCCATCACAAATTGGAGTCAGTGGGTTATTAAATTAAGGAGGGGTGGGAAGTACATGAAGTTGTGGGGGTAGGAAGGTGGAGGCAGATCTGGGATGAGTTAAGGGGAGATGTTAGGGATGAATATGATCAAACTATATTGTACAGAATCCTACAAGAATCAATAAAAAATAGAAATATTTACATTTAAAAATAATAATGATAATAATAATAATATAAGTAAATAAAAATGGAGAGACTCTATCCTTCAATGGAAATATTTGCTCTCTCTCTCATGTTTCTTTATGAATGGAGCCTTCCCAATCAGCCTTTGAAAAGAACATTAGAATAAAGGAACGTGCACTCATTTCCAAACAAAAACAGCAAGACTAATGATAGTTGGTGATTGGTATTTTGTCTTAGCCAGAGAGGTAACAGAGACCGGAAAGGACAGAGGAAAAGATCATAGAAAATGACCACAGCCCCAACTGATTGCCATGCAGAGGAAGGCAGAGCCACTGTGATTTTACACCTCTACTTTTTAAAGAAAGATCAGAGATCTTGGTATGCATGCACAACTTCCCATTTTCAAATATCTGCATAGTTACTTTGAAAAGACACTATACAAGCAAAACAACAACAAAACATGATGAAGACTGAATATGGCCACAGGCCTGATAGTTTGTGGCTTCTGCTATAAAAAATAATTGTGTTATAAGCACAGGTGTAGGGGAAATGGGAAATTACATGGTCTCTCAGATCCTGTTGGGAGCCAATAAATAGCACCTCTTTCCTGAATTCTGAATATGCTTAAAACAAAGGAGTGAGCACATCGGAGGCAAATTCTACCTTTCCTATTGAAGAAAGCAAGGCTGGGAAAGGTGAACAACAGCACTCTCTGGAATTAGACTAATTTCTACAATTGCTAGGTTAGGTTAGGCCTCTCCAATGTCCCCCCTACCTTCTGCATCAACCCACAGTCTTATTCCCTGCAAACAACTGGCTTCCTAAAGAAAGACAGCAGGAAGCAGCTACCTCCACTTGGTTTCTAATACAATATCCCAACATCAGAAAGCTCATTCTTCTTTCCATGAATGGGAGGTGAACGAATGGGTTGGTGGAGCCCAAGAGTGTCCCACTGAAGTGAAGGGGTAAGACTCCATCCCCCAAATAATTATTTTCAGCCAAGGCCACCTCTAGAACACAGTGCATCTTTGTGAAATAACAAAACAGCATTCCTCCCTGGCAGACGAATGGCAGAAAGGCCCTTTCCTCTGGCCAATGCAGCCCCAGCCTGGGGCACACAGCTTGGCAAGCAGCAGCAGGGCTAGATTCCAGCCCACACTTGCCTACTCGGCTGGGTGCCTAAGTACAAAACCCACAACTGCCCATGGCATCCATGCCTCAGACACTAATAATACCACCAATTGATTCCAGACTCTCCACTGCGTGGCCATACTCATTGTCCACCTCAAATTGCTGGATTTAATACTGTCAGGCTGTGTCAAGTCTGGGGGTGGGTAGAGCAGAGCAGAGGTTGACTGCCTGTGTAGCCTGATGATTTTTTATTATTATTGTTCTCTCAATTTCACAATCATTAAGTTAGTACAAATTTTCAAAGAACGAACAAGCCATTATTTTCAGCATGTCAGAATGTAGTGAGACTATAATCAATTCCTCACAATGTTTTTTAGTAAAGAATATATTAAAGGAGACATTGTTTTAAAAGTTTCCACATACAACTGTGGCTTGTCCCACATTCTTTCTATTCAGATGTCAGACTGTAATTGGTAGCTTGCAGCAAGGTTACTGGATGGGTTCTAAAATGCATTTCAAATGAATATCCAAAAGACTAAAGGAAACGAAGTTAACGGCTGCTGGAGTGGAGGTGGGTTCTAGTTTCATTGCAAATAGTAGTAACAACAATAATACAAGCCTCATTTAAGTCAGTTACATGTTCATGACATAGCATCTTTCTTTGTAGAGTTCAACCCAAAAGGAACAAAAGACACAGAGCTCTCATTAAATAGAACCAAGCAGAAGAGGAGTAGACAATTCCACTTATCAATGGTGAGAAGAATGCCTAAGAGAGAAAACAAAAGATAGTATTGAAGTCAACTCCTCCTCATTTTATGACTGGGGCATTGCTGTTAGTCCGGTCCCCAGAGAGCTGTAGAAGGCAATGTCCCCTCCATTCCTTTACATCCCTACTCAAACTAGGTTCCCTGGGACAAACAGGAAAGAGTCTATGCTGTTTATTTTGAAGTTTTTTTTTTTTTTACCCTATTCTATTGCCAACAAACAGGACTCTCTATTTTCGCCAAATGATTTCCAAGTATCTGATGTATTTTAGGAAAGGAAAGCAGACCTGGCTATCTAGTTGACCTGCAAAGACCGCTCATCCCAAAACAGTTTGAGATCATCCATTCATTTATTCAACACTAATTAAGGAAATCCAAAATACTACGTTGATATTTACTGCTGTTCCTTTCCCTTCCATTCATTTAGGAGCACAATGTATACAGCCAAAGCTGCCCTCATGTGAAGTTTAAAATGCTCATGTACTTTTCTCATTGAGAGGAGTCACTGCCTCATTTATCCTTTAATGAGGAAGCAGCATCAAATAAGTAAATGAATCCAACTCGATCCCACTTGTAATTCATATATGGAAAAAAAGTACATATTTATTATTGCTTCCGTTTTAATGTAGAGAAAGATATCCCTAGTACAGGAAGGGGGTCTTTGGACAGAGCAAGAGGAAAATGATGCCTGTTTCAGAGTACGGCTACTCTAATCTCAAATAGAAAGCTGTGGCTGAGCTCTCCGGGGTGGCTCCTACAAGGTTTTCTTCGTTTATGTTCTTAACACTTTCTGCTTGGAGAGCTACAGGGTGAAAAGTCGGCTCGCAGAGAAATACCCTTAATGTAAGATGCCCATGATGATGAGCTTGCTTTTTTTCTTCTGCTCTCTTCTCTCACAAAGATAACAAACAGAGGGAAGCGTGGTGCATGGGAAGTGGAGTTAAAATGTACCGCACGTTACTAATCCTAACATAACATTGGCAGCTTGCATCATCCCCTGCCAAACCCAAATTAACACACTGCCTCACTGGAAGGCAAAGGCTGTAGCTATATTTATAGCTCAATTAACAAGTTTCATAACTAAACCTCCAGAAGTCCTAGGCAAACCTGACAAATGCTATGCATCTTAACACCATGGTGACCCTGCCAGAATGCCACCATCTCCTCACAAGGAACAACTCCCGCTATCTCCTCTCGAGAACAATGATGATTGGCACTGGCCCATTGGATAAAGAGAGGCTGGCTGGACAACTTGGCTCTTGTCAGGGGTACATTTCCTCACAACTCCCAACCAACACACATACGGTGGATTCAAGCAGGCAGTTAAGTCTTCCCTTTGCAGACGACGGAAATGCCGTCTCCTCAGGAGCCAATGGCTGAGAGAATGTCTGCCATCTTATGACTCAGGAGCCTTGGTTCCTCCAGGAACAGCATAACGCAAACAGAGTGCGTCACTTGGAGGGTACAATTCCTTCAAAAGAAGGTGAAAACTTCATCATAAAAACTTCGTAGCACGTTAATTTTCCTTAAGGGAGAAGTCTCAGGGTGGCTTTGTGGCTCCGGACAAAATACCAAAAGGCTGCCAGCAAAGAATAAAAGAGGCTAAGTCAAAGAGAAGGGCTCGTCGGGGTGACTGGAGTAAGACCACCAAGTCACTTTTGTCAATTTTCATTTCTTACTGATACTCAAATAAGTCTTGAAGCAAAGGAGCTTCGACAATACCATCTTAGAGAAAAGTCCAAATGTCTTTGGATGGGTCACAGGAGATCCCATTTTTCACTGAACCACACCCTGTATCTTACACCTCATCTTTACACTCATTCGTGATACTTGGTCTTTGCCAGACTGTCTTCTTCTACTAAACCAGAGCATTAGGTCCTACAGTTGTAAGACATTCCATTCCAGCAGCCAGCGAATTCCTTCTTCTGCAGAGGATGGAGAAGCCATGTCCTCAGGAGCCAGTGGCTGAGAGAATGCTCACTTTTATGTCTGGAGCATATACACACATGCTTCGCTGTAAATATGTTCTCTATATTTGTTTCGTGCAAGAATGAGTGAATTAATGCAATCGCCGTCAACTGCTCTCACCAGAGCTTTCAGCACACTGTTCCCACATTACCATAGGTTTCATTCAACAGAAACTGAAGTTCCATAGACTAAGCAGAAGACCCTAATATGAATGGTATACTCTTGTCTCTAAAACCTCACATCTTTTGCACACAAAATAACACACTAGCTTCCATGAAGGAGTCATGTTAAAAGTGTCTTAAAGAGATTGATGGGAAAACAGGAAACAGTTGCAGTGTGCCTCAAGGGCAGTAGAAGTTCATTACCTGAGTAGGAGAGGGAGGGCAATAAACACAGAAAGAACTGTCTAGGCAAAGCCTCCCTGCCCTAGCTATTAAAGCACAGAAGCTCAGTACACAGTTTAGACAGAAGAAGTCATGCAGGGAGAGTGGATAGAGCTACCTTGGAAGGTAACACTTTTTTTTTTTTTAAAACCACTAGTACTCACAAACCATCTGAACAGTTAAGATATTATTCTACATGAGAAAGATATATATTGTTAAAGTGCCTTAAATATGGAATACCAGGAAAGAAAGATGCCACTGAAAGGCACTATAACCTTACCTTAGGGAACAGGCAGAATGAAGTTAAGTCAGATAAGTTAAGTTTGATACAGTAACCCAGAGGAGAGACAGCAGGAGCCTAAGAAAAGCCAGGAAATGCCATGTTTCTCTTGGGGAAAAATCTATTCAGAAGAAACCTCAAGATGGAATTAACAGTTGAGCTAAGGAGGAAGGGAGAAGAGTCGAGTACTGGACTTTGAGCTTGGGAAAGTTAGCTGGTGGACTGAGGGAAGGAGAGACAAATTCTCAGGAGCAAAGTTACTGAATTGTTGGCCTCATGGTCAACAGCAATCCTTTTTCAAGAAAGTTTTAGAGAGATGAAGACAATAAAGGTAAACCCAATAGATCAAAGAACAAGTGTGACACGAAAAAACGAAGACTTGCCAAAGAAATTGATGCTTATTTATGAGTTCAAAACAGCTTGATGAAGTAGGGGTTGACAAGGCAGAGTGTCAAACAAACAAACAAGACTCTTCTTCATGACATGACAAGCATGGTCACACCCAGACCACAGAACCACTGAAACACATCGTAGGCTTCAGCTAACACTGAGTGTGGCCACCACAGCTCACTGATGGTAAGTCAGGTATTCCGTGCATCACTGTGGTGGAGTACGTGGCATTTTTTTTCTACTTGTTGCTTAGTTTTGCTGTGAACCTAAAATCCTTCTAAAAAGCAAAGTATAACAGATAAAAGCCTTGATGAGGTGAAAAGAAATAACATGACTGACGTCTTGAACTAAAGCAGAGAAGATGACTCTCTCACCCACCTCTCACAAAATCAGAAAGAATTATATAAGTATATTTATGTATAAATATTTTATGTTGTGAAGTAGTATGCAAGGAAAACATCCAGGAAATAAAACATATCTGATACAAAAATGTCCTTGGGAAGGGCTCAGAACAACATTTAGTGTGTAGGAACTGCAAGATAGATATTATGTTATTTTCAGTACTGTGATAGCCATTAGTTTCCTCTTTATTGCAAAGCAATTTAGATCATGACCCCTGCTCTACAATCAGACTATTGGCTCATATAATGAGGGACTTTTAATGCTGGGAGCTTGAGTTTCCTATAAGAACTTCATACAACTCCTTGAACACGATCGTCATTCACTGATCCATCCCTTGAACCAATCTATTGAGAAAGTAATGAAACTAGCGGTCATTTTGGCTTCTGCTTTTATTCTGAGTAGGCTTTAAGCATTTGTATCCATGTTGTGCATGTTCAGAAAGTGGCTCAGGTCCTATTGAATTTAATGGCAAGTTTGCATGCACCAATTATGCGATGCTCGGCCACAAGTCAAGACGAAGACTCAGGGCTCTAGCTAGGGTAATATCAGACATTCTACACTGACATCAAATATTGGGCTCCTCTGCTTTCCCACACAGATGGTCTCTGCTTATTTTATTCAAATGTTAACCCTCCTTAAGTGACACACAGTGGCTGCCACAGGTTTAGAGGTCACACAGAAGAACAAACCCAGAGATCACAAGACTGTTTCTTTCTGGTACATTTATTTTGAGAGTGAAATGTATCAGAGAACCCCAAAAATTTGGCTGATACATCATCTCTGGTTACAATTTTTCCGAAATCCTCTATCTTATACTATTTTTAGGAAGCACTGGGGATGGGGCCACTATACTTGCCTTAGAATAACCAGAAGCTACACCTCACGAAGAGAGGCTTTTCAGAAGTACATGGCCTACAGAAGACAGGTGATATTGTAATATGGTATAGGCTGGGCCAGAGAAATGGGTCCGGGGTTTTTAGAAATGGATTTTGACAGTATTTGCCAGACCTGAGCTAAATATACAGCATAAGAAAACCAAATTTTTTGAATACACCAATTTAATGTGTAAACATAAAATTTGCTTTAGGGAACTATTTCATGAGCAAATAGACATACCAGTAAATTGTGAATGGATCCATAAAGGTTCAAATTATTCCAGGGTACATTAGAAGGAAAGTGCCACAAATTTGGAGACATACCATGAGCATTTGTGTGCTCTCTCAGGATAGTGTCCATGATACTTAGAGAGATTTTTCTCATTCTCCCTACTGACATTTGTCTGTGTTAGCTTAGACATAATACTAAAATCTAGAAATAAAAACTAATATGTCAAGTCCCTATCAGTAGAAGAAGATATAATCTAGAAGAGGAGGCTAACAGCTAAATAAATAACTGTAGAAGGCACACAATGTGTGTGCAAAGAAAAATCTAGCACCAAATTAGTTACGGTCAACACTATTTGGAGGCAGAAAGCATTTCATAACAAAATGCAATTATTTGACTTGGGTCTTGAAAGTTGATCAGTTACATATAAGATATCTCAGGGACTTTGAAGAACATCCCCCAAAGAAGAAATACTGTAGACAATGGCATGAAAATATGACCTAGTATCCCATTCTCATGAAATTCCAGGTGGATATGAGTGTCTGGAGAAAAGACCTCAACAAACAGTGAAGATAGGAATATGTCTGGAGATCCTGGCAGACACTGAATAATGGAGGGTCTTCTCTGAACATAGAAATTGGGCTTTGATTAAAAATGTACAACTGAAGTCTTAAACAAGTGAGTAGGTTTTTTTTAATATATGAGGAAGTAGAGTCTAAAAATAGGTGTTCAGTGTAGACAGTGATTCAGTATTTCATGGAAATTCACAGCATTGCTTAAGACAAAGCAATAACAGAGAGACAGGTGAAGGGGGAGATTAAATTATTTGATAGAATGTGTTAGAAATTTGAATGTGGTTAAAAACGGAAAATTCAGGACTGAGCGGAAGCATAATGAGAATCAGGAACAAAAAGACAAGAGTTGTTAAAACAGAGAGAGGTCGATTCGCAGAGGTCTATTAGGGACTTTTTCAGTTTAGCACTAAAAGATCTACATTCTAGGGAGTCCTGCAGTTCTGGGCAAACCAGGACATTTGGATGGAAAATGAACTGTGAGGGGAGTATGATAAGGTAAATTTCAAAGGTAACACATTTTAAACCCATTGTACAAGAGAACATTCTATTTGTATTGACTTGTCCTTAAACAGATAGCCAGTTCCTTGGGAATTCAACTAGCCTGAATTGACTGTGTCTCTTTCAGAAGGCTGTTTGAAAAGCAAGCTTCTGCCTTGTAGATATCACCATGGAGCTTTCATGTACTTGATTTTGGAGGTCCTAGCACAGGCTGACTTGGGTTCAGTGGCTGCAGGTTCAATACAAAGGATGACTGAAAGGCTTTTCTTGAGCCATTGATGAAAATTTCTTAGAACTAGCCTCAAGGTAATATATATTATTATAACCTATGATCATTTCCATCAAAGAGGTTACCTTCTGTTTTTACTGCCTCCAAAAAAAATTATAATTCACCTGAAAACAGAATGCTTCCATACCTTATTAATGTTTGTACCAGGAAAACATATACATACTCTACATATAAATTGGTCAATAATTTCTGGTAAAACTGAATTACAGTAAGTCAATAAAGGATAATAATATGCTTATCACAGTAGGCCAAAGCAGTTATGCTTTCTAAGTTCATCTATGTTTTTTACAACCTTTAAGTAAGAATCCAAAAACAATGTACTAGGGACTAGTGACTAGGCAGTGTTACATTTGAAAAGTTGCCCCAAGAAGACACTGAACATTGAGCTAAGCTTTGGAAAAACCTAGAAACAGCACAGGAAGAAGAAGTTCCATTGAAGACATTTATTTGTACTTGAGATCAATATTATTCCACCAATAGCGCACTCACCAAATTGACCTAGTGCTCTGAGAGTCCCCAAACGTCTTATTTGAAACAATGGAGCAGACATTGAGGATGGTGTTCAACTCTTAACTTAGCAATTCCCACTACTGATTTAAACCAGACCTTTAGTGTTATTTTAACATAGGTTTTGGATTTAATTATCTTAAATGACTCAAAGAATGCATACAATTCCCAAACTGTTTATCTCTTTTATGGTAAAATCTCTTCCCCTATCCCTAGAAATCTGTTTTAATTATTTAATCAGTTTGGCTGAAACTCACAAAGCATTAAATTGTTAGTTGTTACTTAACATTCCTTATAAATTGCATTTATTAATTTCTGGATAGAGACTTGTCCATTGCTACAGTAATTTAAATTAGTACCACATGGTTACCGACCGCTGCTGAATGATGATTAAATCTTTGGGGCAAATTCAGTCTTTTAAGATATTTAAATGGCACTCGAGATAAGCTAACCAAATTTGGGCCCTAGAAGTTACAATTTATCAAAAATGTAATAAAGCATAGCCAGAATATTCATCGTAAGCAGCACATAATGTGGTCCATGAAATGACATTTTAGCATCTCTCTCACTGTGGTCTCAGGCAAGTGTGCTGACACTGCAGACAGTGATGCTCCGTTGATATTTAACACTTCCCATCTACAAGGTGCTTTGCAATATTGTGGCTTTTTATACACTCCAGTCCCTCTGATACTCTATCCATCATTTTATTATTGGACTTAGTGACATATTTCGCTCCTGGTACTTTAATTTCTCAGGCACAAACAGTCAACAGAGCCTACAATCCTTTGGAATCTTAGCAACAGAAGGAGGAGTTGGTGGCATTTCAGAACAACATAAATTGCTGGGAGAAAGGCTGCTGAGGCTATTGAATGCAAACCTCTTAGGGTTAGATGATGAGGGAAAGATCTAGTAAAGTAAAAGGAATGCAAAGATGGGGAGAGGCTCTGGAACATGGGGTGCATATTTGCAATCCAGAACACTTCCTCAACTAGTGATTCTATGCCACGAGTCCAGTGCTCAACCTTCAGACTTGCTTGAATCTGTGAACTAACCTGATTATTTCTTCTCAGCCAACCAACTGGGGAAATCAAGTGATTCAAAAATAAAATATTGCCTTGAATACAATTTAAAAAAAAAAAAAAGAAAACAAAACCAGGGTGGCAGATAAAGATCAGGGCATAAGGCAGGCCATACGTACCCTCGACTAGAAAGAAAGACTGAAACACTTGGGAAAAATAGCAAAATCAACTAATAAAATAATAGATTCATCTTCTGGCAGCTAAAGATAAATATTAATAATCCTAGGTGCTGCTGGCTGAAAATTAATTTCTGCAAGGTAAATAGTCTAGTACATATATGTGTTTCAATTTCTGTTTGGCAAGGTGCCTGTTTCAAGCATGGTATGCAGACCTTTGAAGTACTTGGGTTGCTCTGATAATGCAGATGCTTAAACATGAATCGCTTCCTCGGGGCTCCCAAGCACTGTGAAAAAGTCTGTTTTGGATCATCACACTCCTAACTAATTCCAGGTATTCAGCCTAAAAACACAACATTTTTAATGCATTAATGATACATTGCAACCCTTTGGAAGTGAATTGTGCCAGGAGAGAGAAGTAACATTCACCTATTAGGGAGTCACAAAGTGCTGAACCACTGCAATTTATGCTCCCCAAATTATAGTCAGGTGCAGTTGCCTGCATAGGCAGGTTGAAATAGGATACACAGTGAGAAAAAAAAGTGCTTCAGATAGAGCCCTCTAATGATTAATTTACAATAGGAAGAAGGATCAAAGGGCAAATAGCACACTGTATTCTAAATCATGTAACTATCATAGTCAGCTTACCTGCCTACTGTTAGTAGAATACCTGCCAACCAAACCTTGTCATCCGCTAGCTGTTTTAACTGTGGTGTTTTCATTCTGGTGTTTGGGGAAAAAAAAATCACCTAAAATATTCCCAGAAAGCCAAACACACTTCCATATAGACTTTCAGAAATATTAAACTAAAAATGACCAATAAAATAACACCACCACAATACACAATTTGAAAATTTTCTGAACATCCCTGAAGTAGCCTTTTCATTTGTAATATTTACTTATTTATTCCTCAAGTTATGACACTGTTTCTGAAAGACTTTCCTAAGAGGCATGTGGAGTCAAGTATGTGATTATCTGGAGAAAACACAGCGTGTTCTCACTAGTCATGGAGCAGAGTGGAAATCTGTGGTGGAGTCAATGAATAGCATGATTCTCACTTTCAAACCTACTCGGATTCCTCCTACAGAAGGCATTCAGCAGAGTTGAGGGTCTGTAACGTGAGATGCTTTGTTGTGATACCCTTTCGACATGCCGTAACTCTTTCCAGAAGGAACATGCAAGCTAGCACTCCAACCAAGCTCTAACTTGAGCAGCTGTATGCTGTCTCCTCTGACTACTGCCTGGACCTTCACCTGGTCTTCATTCTATGCTGTAACTCAATTTGAACTATTGGAAAACTTTCCATAAGGTAGATGCACTTCAGTACGAGGCAGCGGGGCTTGTGAGTATTTTTAACTGACAAGGCCATATGCCCCTCATCTGTAAAGCATGGAATGAAGTAAGGATGCTTCCACAACAGCGTGGTAGCTATTGTCAGACACTTGGGGAAGAGAATCAAGTCAGATGTTCTCTCACAATCAGAGATGGAAAACTTCCCTGGCTTCATAAGAGAATTACAGATGAAATGGGCTGAGAAGATATTTGGAGACAGAGAGGTGGATTTCTGTGCTTGTGCCCTCTTCATTTACGCTTTCATGCTTGATTTATTTTGCACACCAGCCAAGAGAAAAGCTTCTTTATCAAGCCAATCTTCAAGTGGGTCTTGAAGACCAATCCTGGGTCTGTTCTACTCTTTCCCAACAATTGATCAGGGTTCAGGGAACCTGAGAAAACTGCCCCACAAGCTTGCTAATGTTCAGAATTAGTTACAGAGAAGAAAATATTTCCATTTTCATGGGAGCATAAAGTTAAAATTGCAGGTATCCAAGGACTGAGACTGGAAGTAACATTTGCAGCTCAGCTGCTGGTGGAAGTGGGGCCCATAAAAGGGAGAGCCACCCTTCTCCAGAAGGGTTGTTGCAAAGCAGATGACCAACAAGATGGTCAGAATGGAGTAAGACAGGAATGTCGAGACTTATTCTGGACAAGCCCAAATTTCTGCCTTCTATGGTCAATATCCTAAATATCCAACTTAAGTTTTATTTATAAACAGCCATTATTTGTAATCATCCAGCTGTAGTTGGCCAATGATGGTTCTGGCATGTTAGGGTAATAATAAGACAGGAACCTGATTGTGAAAAGGACTCTGATGGTTCCTGGCTGCTGATGTTGCTCTAAAACCTTCTGATAAGCATTATGAGGACAATGTGTGGGGTTACAGAAGGGGTCTCAGAGGATCTGAGAGCTAATCTGGGGTTTTTTTATGATGCAGAGGAACAAATCTGACCTCCTTTGTTAGTCTAATAGCACAAGCTTTAAACTCAAGACTGCCCTCCATGCCCTGGCCCATTCCTCATATGAAAAGGAGATGGGTGGGTGGGGAAAAAACAGAACTTATCTTGAGCATCAACTGTAGTGTGTCACCAACCCAGGGAGGCCAATGCCAATGCCAATAGCAGGAGGTGGACTTCTTCTGTGTTAAGCTAGAACTTCTAACGTATTCCTCGAGCCTGAAAGCCAATACTCTTTGTGTCCTTTGCTTCTCCTTTAATTCAGTGTAAATCCACAAATCTAAATAAATGGCTCCTGCTTTGTGTAGTCTGGCTTCACACTAATCCTAAACCCAGCTCCATTTGCTCTAGGTTTATGCTGCTTGAGCTCTATAGGCCCTATAAATGGTACTTGAGTACAAACGAGATCCGTTAAATGTGAAAAAACCTCAAAAAACAAAACAAACAAACAAACAAAAAGAATATCTCTCCTCTTTAGACATTTGTAGGTCATAATAAAATAAAATGCTCTTTATATACATAGATAACCTTGCCACAAGTGACTGGAGAGCCCTAGAGTCAATCTGGCCCATTCCTTCAGGAAGGGTTATTATTAATTGCTACCATTGCCATATTCTGATAATCCAGAACATTTGGCATTTAAAAACTGTAATGATCCAAGTGCTTTGACTATCTCATGTCAAATATCCACATGGCTGGGGAAAAATCTGCTCTCATGCACAAAGTATCTGAGGGATGGATTGT
Organism: Cricetomys ansorgei; assembly: GCA_026225945.1. Lineage (NCBI taxonomy): Eukaryota > Metazoa > Chordata > Mammalia > Rodentia > Nesomyidae > Cricetomys > Cricetomys ansorgei. Next base: position 32,422 of record JAMJFZ010000260.1, read on the forward strand.
TCACTTTTATTGAGATAGGCTGCTGTCGCTTTTACATGGGCTTAATTATTTTCCCCATTTGCTTTTATATGCACTTTTCACTCCTGTTGTGGCAGGGTTTTATTATTATTATTATTAATCTCAGTAAAAAGGAACAGATTCAATACAGACAAAGAATAAATGTCATAAAAATCGACTGTAATGATGTGTTCCGTGGGAGCCATGGTCATAGCCGGGTAAAGTTGCACACCTACTCATGCCTTTGTGATGGTTGTGTTTCTACTATTTCAAATTTAATACCTTTTCTAATATATTATATGTTACCTCCCATGTATTTAAGCTGTACTTAAAAGCATGCTAAGAACTGGTAATTCTTTAATGGTTGTTCACTTACAAGCGATTGTGGGTCATTACACAATCATTTAAAGGGCATTAATGAGAACCATTTAATGGTTTTAGTAGAATATCATTGTAAGGGACAGGGGAAAAGTTACTGGCTGTAAATTTTTATGACCATTTCTTACAAAACGTATTACTTTAAAGATTTATGTATGTAACAATGAGTACAATAAAAGCCGTGCTAGAAATAATTTGAAATCAAAGTAATGCATAGAGATAAGTCTTTACCCTGCTACGATTGGGTGGGCCCCCCTTTAAAAAATTCTGTTTTCTCATTCCTTCCTTTCTTCCCTCCGTCCTTCCTTCAATCTTTCCTTCTTTCCTTTTCTATTTTCTTCTTTCCTCTCTCTGCCTCCCTGCCCCCGTTATTTCCCTCTTTCCTCAATTCTTCCATTTATATTCTTGAACATATTCTCAGTACCTAAGATATTTGTTTTAGGGAAAACAATTAGAAATTGAAATATTGACATATGTGATTTAGTTGGGGAGAGAAGCAGACAAACCCAGAGACAATCTAGCAGGACAGTGATGCAGAGACGCCCTATACATAGTAAGTCTTTGTATATAGAACCATTTCTCCATATACGATTATTTTAAACCATTCTCTTATATAGCATAGAACTAAAATAGAAAATCCAATACTTTCTAGGACATCACTCCCTAAGGTAGGATAGGGGACTAAAACAGAAGAGGAACTGGTCGTGGCTGTATAGCCACAGACATTTGCAAGATATATGTGGAAAGTGGCCTCAGGTCCACCCAGGGGAGCTCTGTGGGTCTGTATGTATGTAGCTCTTCTTCTGAAAAAGAAATGTGTATTTGAGAGACTCCTTTCATTGAGGGAGTAACCGTATTAAGATACTTTATTAACAAAACACTCATTGTATTATGCCTGGGTTTTTTTCTACTTGTGATTCTCATGGAATACATAAAGAGTGAAACAATGCCCTGTTCTCAGAATTTCTACATAGGCAAGAGAATATTTCTAATTAAAAAGGTAAAGTTAGAGAGGCAGGAGAGATGAACACAACCATATGCGTAGAAAGCCGAGATTTTACTGTTTGCATTAAATAACATGTATATTTCTCTCTGATTCTAGTCTGGTACTCACTACCAATAAGATGAAGATTTAAGATAAATTGATCCAGAGATGTGAATTACAACTTTTAATTAAAATGTAGAAAATAGTTGCTTTAAAATAAACATGATAATACTTTCAAGATCATTAATATTTTATGGAGAGCACAGCAACAGCAACCTGAATATTTTAGGATGTGACGTTTTAAAGTCAGGCAGAGGGATTTCCAGGAAGTTATGGATGTCCCACATAGAGGACTGCGGTTGCGCTATTTTGGAAGCCCCAGCAGAATGCAGCCCACACTTCTGAATCCACAGTATTGTTTTCTTCTTTTTTCTTTTCTTTTAAGCCAGTAATGTCCAGAGTGGTGAGGATTACAGTGCTAGCAATTTAATAAAGAGTTACTGAATACAGAAAGAAAGACCCATTTGCTCATTTCTCAATGTGAGTTAGGAATCTTGTTATGCAAAGCGATACCCCCAAAATTAATGTAAAGTTTAAACACACTCTATCGTATTTTAAACTGAATGAAGTAATGTAGCAGAAAGACTTGGAAGAGTGTGTGAGTGTGCATTTGGTACACACTTCGGTTCCCTCAATTAATATATATTAGTGTACACATAGCTTCATGCCTTCTAATTTCTCCAAATCTCTACCTGCTCTCCTCATTACGTGTTCCTTGACACAATGTTTAGTCTTCTCGCTTTCATTTTAGCCACAATGTTTCTTGCTGGGAATGGCTTTTCCTTCACCTAGTCTATGGTCTAGCTTCAAAAATCCAAATCTGTTCCAATTTACGTGAATCCTGGAGAGACTCAGCAGGATGGCAGAAGGTTCACCTACTGGCAAGATTATATTCTTTGCGTCTGTCTGTTGGTATCATTCATAAAATAAGGAAGTACTACACCTGTGCTTTAAGGTCACTGTAAGATTACAATAACATGACAAATCCATTAAAAGGCGTGTGGTCTAAGAGCTTGCATTCCTAAAATATGGTAGCTACCCTTTCATCTTTCCTTCCCTATTCCCGACTCCAGAGAAATGCCTAAACTGCTCAGAAGTAGTATTTTTCATGTTTACTTTTTTTGTGATTTTTTTTTCAACTTTTTGTTAAATGGTTGTCCCTTCTCTGTCATCTCTCTAAACTAGTCTACAGTCCTCTAAATTAAGGGAGACTTATTTTTGCATCTTTTTGTGACTTTGTTTCAGTGCAGCCAGCTGTGGTTCAAACAAAGGCAGCAGACAGAGCAGAACACTCTGGGTTCTTGTGCTCGAGCGTGCTCCTCTGCTCTGCCATCTAAGTCAGGTCACATAGCCATGCTCTGCCTTGGTTTCTGAGGAGTAAATTTCCAGAGAGTAACAGCCTCATGGCATCGTCAAGGTGTAAAGTGGGAAGAGGAACACAGATCTCAGCACAGAGCCCAGCGCAGTAAGGATGACATGAACGTTAGCTGTTAACAAGGGCATTCTCTGGACCACTTGCCAGCATTCTGCACCATGCTTTTTAATTCTGTATACAGGAAAATCTTCAATAGGACACATCCCTCTTATGAGAGAGTCAGACGAAAGCAGAGAACTGGCTCTTTAGAAAGCAAGTTGGACATGCACACTGTTTCTGGGGTGCCCAGTGTTGTGGGGGCTCTTAGTGCTGAGGCCCTTATGCAGATCATCTGCATTTAGAAAGTTCTAAACCCAAAGCAGAATGAGAGTTGATAAAGGAACAAAAAGATTCCCTAGAGATAAGTAAACTGAAGATCAGGTAAGATGGGGAGCAGGGCACAGCCGTGCGAAGCTCTTCTCAGAAAGCACAGGGCAGAACAGCAGCTAACTTCGAAGTGAAGTCCGAAACCACAATTAAGAAAATGTAGCTCTTAAAGCCAGGATGTCGCTGGTGCCTTTGGTCACACAGACACACAGTTAAAGGAGGGGACACAGAACTTTGGAAAGGTGACCACTGGATTACTACATTTGAAAGGTCCTCAGCAATGTCATCTCATTTTGATGTGATTTCTAGAAAGAAAGGTAAGTAAAGAATAGAGATTCCTTTTTTTCTTTAAATGAATGTTTGCTTTTTGCATGGAGTCCAAAACCCGTTGTAACAGTGTTATTTTTATATAACATTTGAAGCAATGTGTGCTGAGGCACTCAACTAGGAAGGTTAAGCCCAATGTTCCCAAATACCTCATACCCTTCTGACTTTTTTTTTCTTAACTTAAGGGCTGGTCATTTTGGTGGGGAGGAAGATCCACTGAGTACAAGCCATGCAGCATTTTATTTCTTCATGCTGATTATGACAAATGTCCGCAGACACACTATGTTCAACAACAACTACAATGAAAATGAAGTTTCTGGGGCCACTATAGAAGAACGATAATGTCTATGGCTACGTCAGCAGCTGAGTTAAGACACTGTGAGACAATACAGACACAGAATATAACAACAAGAGTCATTTCTGGACAATGGAACCTCTTCAAACTTCTACAGCACCCTGCGACGTTCATCGCCATGATACTGTGATTATTATGCTGCTGTTGTCATTGTTACTGCTGCTCTGTGTCTTTTTGGGAGTGATCTCCTCAGGAAGTTAGTACATTTCACCTTCTGGCAGGGTAATCATTCTTTTGGATCGCAGGGTATGATTTAGCCAGTGTCTCTGAGTTGTTCAATTGCTGGGAAAACTGTGGGGTTTGGGCTTCATGCCTGAAAGAGGCACAGCTGGAGATCGGCTAAGGGTGCATACTTCCCCTATCTTCCTAGGTCCTTGGGGTCCAATTCACCACAACCTGGAAGAGGGAGCAAATTTGCCAGAAGGCAGCCTTGTCTTCAAATTCATTTTAACTACCACTTCCAAGGACCTAATAGGACCCAGGCCTGTGCTTTAGACTGTTGGAAATAAGATGTTCCAAGTTTTAGAAACAAGTTGAAGTTGAGTCACATTGCACGTGTCCATGTGCACGGGCATGCATGTGTACACACACACACACACACACACACACACACACACACACACCATCAATCCTTAAAAGAGCAAAGGGGTAAAAATGGCATCCAGTTTTCCTGCCCTTAGAAATTTGTTAGAACACCCCAGCAAAGCCCTAGGGAAGGTAGAGTCACTGGAACATTAAGCAAAGTATTTGGGGATCTCTCTTTTCTACAGGAAGGAGGAGAGCAGGGACAATGTTAATTGCAAGAAAATGGGCTTTAACTTTCATATTCTAACAGGGCAGGCGAGGGTGATTACAAGGAAAACACAAAGACAAGCGTGTGCAGCCTTCTCCTGCTTCCCAAGGGAGGGAGATAAGTATCACAGGATTTGCTGCAGAGTCCACGGCCAGCACAATCTATTAAATAGCTCAAGTTAGTCAATGTGGAAGAAATTTTTAGACACACATGCCCAACCATATGTGCATGGCCAAGATTTAAAATAGAAAAGTGAGAGACTGTTGGATGACTGAGGATTTTTCCCTTGCCAGGAAGTCCTCCTTAAGGATTTCATAGCTTGCAAAAGAGAATTGCTTGCCAGACAAGCCAAAAAAAAGACATGGAAGATTGGGACCTGCTTCCTTAATGATGAAATGTCACGCTGTTATGTAAATCAACCTGAAGAAAAGAGGCAGGCATGATTAAGATGGCTTTGCAGAAACAAGAGAGGTCTTGACATCTCCTCCCCAAATTGCTTTAATGCTTCAAATCACAGGGCTGGAGGCACAAGCTGAAACCCATGGTGGCTGTATAGAGCAAAATAAGGAAACTTCTCTCCCGTAAGAATCTGTGCTTCAGTAAAAATTATACTATGTGGCTACAGTTAATAAGGGTTCGTAAAGCCCCGGAATTGTTAAGTTTATGGCAGATTGAGGTGTGGCCACTGGGCTGCTGCATGCTTCTTCATGTGTGTGGAAGGAGATTATAACAGATTAAGACACAGCAGCTACATAAGCATCAGAATTACTATATCTGTACTACATGTACATAGACATATCAGCATTATTATCTATGTGTGATAATGTAATGTGCAAGCATACACATCAGTTTCATCTGTGCAATGTGTGCTATAGGATACACATCAGCATTATTATATATGTGTGAAGAATGCAATGCATACCAGCATTAAACCTGTGTGACATATTTCATACTATATACCCATCAGCATTATTATTTCTTGTGACACACACACCACAGCACACCTGTGCATGAGAATTATATCTTGTGACTTGTGCACTGTAACACACATACATATCATGTTGTCTTATCTGTGTAACACACATATGAACCAGCTTTACTCATATGTGTTACGAGGGCTCTGTAGCATGGGTACCCATCAGATTCATTGAATCTGTGTTAACATGTGCATTGTAATACATGTGGGGCACTTTACCACCAAACAACCATCTTTTGGAGCCTGTGGTACAGCTACTTTCTCTACCTCTCTTTCAATGTCTTTTCTCTTGTTTTCCTGGGCCCAAAGAAACCACCTTAGACAGGACACCATTCTCTGGTCTAGTACAAGGAACACCAAGTTAGCCTATGATAGCTAATGTTTAGCTATGTAATTATTCAGTGCCTAGGGTTGAAGATAATCACTTTTTTTTTCTCCCTTAGAAAACAGTGGCCAGGGAATAGTATAAAAACAAAGCTATCTCTCCTCACACTTTGGAAGCTTTGACACTTCACTGCTCCAGCTCTTGGGTCATTTGCTGTAATTTATGTGTTACAGAAGAATTAAAATCATGTCTTCTAGAAGTTCCATAATTCAGGAAGCTTCCTTCTAAATTGTACCATCAATTTTCAATTCACTTAGATTCTTATAATTTTATGACCAGAGGGGGCTTTAGAATTGATTTAATCAAATTCTGTCATTTTACAGAAGAGAAAGGTGAGGCCCTGAAATGTTAAGTGAGTTGTTACATCCCACAACTTCTTGATAGGTAAGTCAGATGAGCAATCTGGTCCTCTGGTTTCCATTCCAGTACTCTTAATACTGTAACATATTTCAGCACCTTGCTGCATAATGATTCTTCTACATTTCTAGAAGTAACCTGGATCTCTCTGCCAAAATTCAATTCCCCTCCCCAAAGTCCCTAGTTACTAAAGTAAGAGTGGTATCTGATGATCCCCTAGAAGAAAATAATTATCTACAAGAAATAAAGTGAGAAGGTGAAGTGTCGTTGATGAAAATCACAGTGGACTGTGATGTATTTTAGACCACAGGCACTATTAATTCATGCCAGAAACAATTCAGCCTTATGAAAAATGACAGTATCACTGCAATTAAAGACCACCACGAGGACTACTCTGAGAATAAGTGCCTATCATAGTGTTTTTATGAAGTAGGAAGTAGCCACTGCAGTGATGAGCTGCAAAACTCCTCTATCTATTGTCAACATCCAAAGTGTGTGTGTCTTCTAGAGGTAAAATAGGCTAAGTGATAGGGGCTGACAGTCTTTGTTTATATCCCAGCTGGAGTGGTAGGACATGGAGCCCACATACCTTCCCTCCTCAGAGAGATGATGGTATGACTTGATGCTAGGGATGGTGCCATAGCTCCCTAGGAAGTCTCAGCCCATGTCTTCTAGATATCTAGGTCTAGGTGTCCGTGTCTCTAACCCATGTGCTATGCTTTTATTTCAGTATTAATGGTTGAACTCCATTCCTCCTTTAGGGAACCATTGGAAAACTTCTTAACCTCAAACAAACCAGGGCCCTACCATGGAGGAATTCTACACCAATTCTCTCTTTGCAAAGTACTCAAAGGCAATAAAAATTGCAATAAGTAGGAAACTCAAATCAAACTGGACTGAGTTATATTAAGTGTTATACACACATTATTAATCCATGCCAGAAACAGTCCAGTACTGTGAAAAAATAACAATGTTAATATGATTAGAGAGCCACCATGGACCACCACAAGAATCTGTGACTCCCAGGTTCCGGTGCTGATGTCTGGACTAACTCCATAGCTTTGGGAGACCCAATAGATCTTTCTGAGTTTTTGGTTCCTCACCTTCTCACTGAAGATATGGATGCAGAGATTTTTTCGCATCTCTGTTACTCTGGGCACTTCCAGTAGTACAGGATGATTGCCAGCCAGAGCACATCAGAGATGATGAAGGTCCCGGCAGATATAGTTTAAAATCCCCTTAATTACAGCGTCTCACCGATCCTTAGCCCCCAATAAATAATCAACAACTGTCAAAGGAAAGCATCTTCATACTATTTATTGCACTTCGAGTTGTCTGAAACACTAATGTCAAGCACTGGTGTTGGTACTTGAATTACTGTATGTACTCAGATAATTACTATCCATAATTTGCAAATATGCAACTACATGTACATGGTAAGGATAAAGATAACAATACAGTTGATAATGACTTAGGCTTGCACAAAAATATTTTACTCTAGGTTTCAAAGTATTTCATAAACATCTCCCTGAATCCCAATAATGCAAGGTATAGCTTATGACAGAGAAAGGGGTGGGGGTGTAAACAGTTACACCCACACTGTGGAGATGGGCAAGACAGAGCCTGACAAAAGCACTGATTTCCCCTGGGTGACGCAAAGCCAGGAGCAGGCCTGGGAACATGGACCCCATTTTTTGAGTACACAGACTGCTGCTTAGAACACATCCTCCCTAGCTCTCCAATTTACAGTATGAAGTTTATGACATGGCATTACCCAGGCACTTTAGGGTGTCAATTTCCTTTACAATTTTATAAAATATCATTTGGAAAGGTGGGAGGAATTTATGCTTCTGCAGTAAGAGCTCTCCTGTCTGCCCACCCTCTTGGGATAGGAGTTTGTTTCACCTGAACAGAGTTGCAAATGCGAGGCACATAGTGCTGTGAAAGCCATGGGGTTTGTTGTTAATTTGAGGAACACCTCTGATTTGGTTACACATTTTAAGCAGCCACTGTATAATACACATCTACAGAATTCACTCAGACAGGAACAAGTTATGCCCTCCTAATACTGTCTAGAAACCAAATGTATAGTGACTGTTTTCTTTTTGTTTCCTTTCTTCTTGCTCTCTCTTGCTGCACAAAATTAGTTCCTCGGATACCAAGATTCTGGAGGCTCATTGTCTTGCAAAATATTCAGGTGCCTCACAATGATCTACAATAATAAACCTCCAGTGCAACAGCAAAGCACAGATAAAAATGTGAAAATATATGCATATATACATAAAATGAAATATAGATATGGTATGAGAGAGTGACTCACAAACACAAATAAAGAGGAAGCAGGGAGGCAGGAAGATAGTTTCCCTTCTAATCATGAGAACTAGGAAATAGAATGGATGCTCATTAAAGTAGTTTACTGGGGCTCCAATTTGTTCTGTGATTAAGAGGTATTGGTTGAAGGAGATTGGTGAGTGAGATCAATATACTTGTCTTCATTCTTAATTCTTCTTTAATGTCTCTGTCTCCACAGGGGAGGCTGAATCAGAGATGTAGAGTAAATCTTTATCCACCAGGGGGCTGCACAGGGAAAAAAGAAGAAAGGAAGGAAGGAAGGAAGGAAGGAAGGAAGGAAGGAAGGAAGGAAGGAAGGAAGGAAGGAAATATAGTAGGTAAATCTTTTGGATATCCAAATCTCTTTGTCTTCAAACTCCCAATTTTTGTTCAAATGTTTCCATGTTCTGACCAATAGAGGAGACAGGAGTGAAGGCTGAGGCTACTGTCAATTGGAGTCGTGAAGAAGCTATTCTGTGGCCTTGAAATGGAATGGTGCCATGAAGTAACGAACACAGTCTTGGCATCAAAGTATCCATCTATCATTTCTTCCTCATACTCACCTTACTCACAACCCCATCTTACCCAAAACCCACTGGTGCCATCTTCTGAGGTTCATAATAACAGGGTCTACCTGCCACTTTCCAGACTTCCCATCCCCAACCTCTCGTCTGTCTGTCTGTCTGTCTCTTTCTTTGTTAGTGTGTGTGTGTGTGTGTGTGTGTGTGTGTGTGTAGTCACGTCTGGGCAGGTATATATGTACATGCGTACATGTGAGTTTGGAGGTCAGATGCCAACCTTCGTGTTTCTCCTCAGGAGTCATCCACCTTTTTTTTTTTTAAACTCAGATTCTCTCACTGACTCACTGATGATGATAGGTTATCCTAGCCAGTGATTCTCAGAGATCTTCCTGTTTCTACTACTTCTCTCATACTCTAATTACAAATACATGTATTCATACCAGGTTGCATGTTGGGGATCTAACTCAGACCCTCATGCTTGCATGACAAGCAATATACCAACAGAGCTATCTCTCTAGTCACTAAGGTTTATTTACTTATTTATTTATTTTGAACTAGGGTGCTTCTACCCTCTAGAGTACATATGCAATACTCAGGGACTCTACTCTGTCACATAAAGGAGAACAAAAACTACTGCCATCTTATGAACCAAAGTTAGGGATGGCTAACAATTCATAGCATGCAGTATGCCGCAAACAACACAGAACTGTCTAGTACTATGTATGAATAGTGCTGATCTTGAATGATAGGGATACCTGGATATACCCATGTGAATAACTGGTCACAGTCCACTGAATTCTGAATCCTTGATTTTGAAGTTTAACCATCTGAAGTTTAGTAATTGCTTCTGCTTCATGGGTATGGTGCATACAGCTAATTGTAGGGCTTGTTGTCATGGGGTTCTCCAAAAGAGTTGAGATGCTTGCCTTTGGGGACTTATAAAGACCTGAGAAATATAAGTTAGTTTTATGTCACAGGCTTCTTTATGTTAATGTAAACCTATTCCCTTTGATTCCACAGAGCTTCCTTTACAGGTGGTTGGTTATGTAAGTGAATCCTAGGGCCATACAACTAAAGGATGTGGGAAGAAGCAATAAAAGCATTTCTGAATAGTCCCATAAAATAGATCACATGATCATTTATGCTGACTCTTTCCCTAACGTCTGGCCAAATAACAAGGTTTTGGCAGAATACAAGGCCAGAATAATGATGGATCTACCACGTGCAAAGATCCCAGAGCCTTGAAGCTCCATACTGATGACTACTCGTTGACAGATAAAATCGACATTGGACTTAATAGTAATGAGAAATAAAATAAGTGAACAAAAGTTCACTATCGTTACAGCATTTGACAATATCTAACACACAATATGGATATATTATGCTAACTTAAAATTGTAATTGAAATATAAATAATTAGAAGTTTATAATTTTTGTGGAATGCACAGTCATTTAGGGTTTCTATTCTTAGCCATCTCTAATGCCACTGACTTTCTTTTGAGAATGCAAACTGATCTACTTTGTATTACATCAAAGTACTTAGATGGTTTCTATTACACTTGATGTGTTTGAAAACCTTATCATGGTTGTATGGCCCTTCACAATTGTAAAAGAAAATATTGCTTCAGGATGTGCTATTATAAAGATAAGCTTACCAAGGGCCAACGGCCCAGTTACCTCTTTCTATACTACAGTGGTAACAGTGTAGGCTCAGATGATCTAATATTCCTGTTCAAAATGAAGTATCTTAAGATCTTAAAGAAACAAAATAAAGATGTAGAGTGGGTGAGAAATTATTCAGGTAGGAATACTGACAACAGGGCCGGAATGACAACACTGCCCAGAATGTCCCTGGAGCAAGACCTTGCTATGCTCTTCTACTCCAAGCTTCCTTTAGATCTTGCCTACTACTGAACTTGGTCATGGTTGTTAAGCTTTCTTGTAATCTCATGAGCAATTGAAAATTCCCTGCCTGATTGAACTTACGGACTTTAGAGTCTGTTGGTTACAAGCAAAGCCCTTGAGTCATGAATTAACTGAGACATTTTTTAAGATTGTAAGCTCTGTGAGGACAGAGACAGTGTTTAGTATATTCATCAGTGGATCTCTAATGTGAAACACAGTCAAGACTTTTAAACACGTGAGTGAAGATGACATAGGATCTCAGGCTAAATTTACATGTCAGCATTATTCTCTAGGAAGGTACTGTGTTTTCTTAAAAATCAAGAGTTAACAAGGAGGAAGATCAGAGAAATAGGAGAGGAAGTAGAGAGAAAATGACACATAACTGATGGGGAGGGGGATGGGGGTGGGGTTTTTGTTGGGGAGGAGGTACCAAAGGAAAGCATTGCTAAGTCAATGTATAGGAAAAGGAAAGCTATCTATTGCCTCCTGCTGGTCACTGAGAGTAGTGTAATAAATATGTCTTTCAAAAAACCAGCAAGAAGTCTGTCCACAGTATTTGTTTTTTCAATCAACTCTCATTCAAAAACATGAGAAAAAGTGGATCTGTACTGAGCACCTGAACTTTTTCCTTCTATTATTCTCTAAAAAAGGATGGTAGAGCAACTATCATCATAGTGTTTACAGAGTGTTGGGTATTAGAAGTAGCCCAGAGATGATGTAACTTATGCCAGAGGATTTGTGTTCAATGTATAAAATATAACTTCATGGGTCTCCAAGCAGTTTTGCCTCTAGGTATATTAGGATTGTCGCTAGGGAGTCAGAAACATAAGCTCCTGCTCTGAAAAGTAGCTTTATCTCTCTGATCTGCATGTGGCTCCACCTGCTTCAGCTACCTGGCAATATGGCTTGGAGAACCCCCAAACCCCATATACTTCATATACTTCATACATTAATTAAGCCTTATGTTAATATACATCAGGATCATTATATGTATAATCTATAGTAAGGAAAGCAATAAAAACTTAAAGAAACACCCAAAGTTCTCAATAATGACCCATGATAGGCTACATATCCAGTTTACACTGTAACAACAATAATTTTCCTTTTTCATTTATTCATCGAAGTTTATATGTCATAGGTGCTTTCACAATGGAGATCCCATGACTCAGTGGGTGGGGAGTATACTTTTATTTGAGACTCAATGAAAAGAGAAAGGATAGTTCCGATAGAAGCACGACTAGACAAAGACAGCTGCAATTCCATGGTATTCCACAGAGGGAAGTCAACAAGGCCTGTTTGCTGTTCTTTTTGGTATATCCATTGGCACTGGGAAGGGTACCTGTATTGCTTTAAATGAGAGATATCCCCCTCAATGCTCTAGTATTTGAACACTTAGCCTCCTTTTGGTGGTGCTATTTTGGTAGCATTAGGAAGCATGGCCTTGCTGAAGGAAGTATGTCACTTAGGTGGGCTCATGATACTTCCAGTTTGCTCTTTGTGCTTCCTGCTTGCATTTGCCATATGAGCTCTCAACTTCCCATTCCTGCCACTTGCTGCTATGGCTCCTCACTAAGCCTCTGGTTGAGTCCAAATCAACTCTCTCTTCCATAAGCTGCTTTGGTCATGGTACTGTCACAGCAGCAGAAAGTACTAATATAGCACCCATCCTGTAAGGGTCCTTGGACTACTTTCAGGGGAGGTGGGTCCGAGAGGGACTTTTCCAAGTGTTATGGCTTGCTTCAGGAGAGAAGGAAGTATAGGGACAGGAAGGGCAGAGTACTTGTTCCCTTCAGTTAAACATACTCAGTAAACCAAGGTACCATAAACCAGGATGTTGGGTTCTGAACCTCAATACCATCCTGAAAGTCTTTTTTCTAGTGTGTGAACTTAGGAAGGAGTGAAAGGACACAGGGCAAGTTGAGGAAATCATGCCCATCGTATTTGCAATTAGACCTGATTTGGCTTCTGGCTGACACCTACGCAAGGATGTTTTGAAATTGTGGATGGGGATTCTTCACAAACGATGTTCCATCAACAAGAATACAATGAATGAGCATCATATTAGCCAGCTGTAGCTGGCCAGGCAACCCCATAAAAGAGTCTGCAACACTGGGTAAATCTGCATGAAAAAATGATTCTCACATATCAGTGGAACTTCTGAACTTGCAGAGGGGCTGCTTGCTGCAGATCAGTTGCTTGGCTAGCTCAGGCTACATATACTCTAGCCTGTAAGCAGAGCCACGAGTCAGGGAATTGAGAAGAACTAAGCTGCATTCAAAAACAAAAATAAAGCCAAACAGGTCTGTTTCTGGCCGCCATCCTTACATCACCCATTTTAGTGGAAGGATCTCCATCTCCAATAGACAGACATAATTATCAGCTCACTGAAGATTCCCTTCCTGAGAGCACCGTTAGGCTTGGGGCTCTGATTTAAAACATCTTAGCCTGGGGTTAAGCACACATCTAACCAAACATGAAGCTTCCATTGAAAAGTTTCAACCTTGTAGAAAAAAAAAAAAGTTCTTGCTCCAGCAACTCCAATGAACTGATTAAAAGCGAGCCCCACAAACACGAATTCCAGTATCATCAAGAACAAGTCAAATCCACACCAGAGCTAACGGAAACTCAGGGAGAGTCAGAGTGGCCACTGAAACAAAAGCCCAGGCTCTGAATGCTAGCTCAGCAGGCAGTCATTGCTGTTTCAATGGGACTCTCCCTTTGATGTGTGTTTTTTAACCGCAACTTTCATGTGGTGATGGAGGAAGCTAAGAGCAAGGTGGTAGCATTATGTGAAGACCAATGCTTTCAGGTGCCCTTTGCCCTGCAACAGCACCAGGCAGACAAAGAAGAACCACACAGATGGGAGAAGCCTACCTGTTTTTAAAGAATATCTGTGCTGGCAGAATCTAAAAGGGTGAGGAGAAGCATGCCCTCAATGTCAGAGAAAAATAAATGGTGAAACCACTAAGGACAGGTTGAGCTTAAAATAATTAGTTTACTTGGATCATAACCCAAATTAAAATTATGTGTGTCCAATTAGCTTCAAGAAAATTATCCTCGGGTGCGGCAATTTTTTAAACACATTTATTTTCAACTGTGGCAAAAGGAAGACGAGGTAGAAGGAAGGGTCCTTCAAAACCATACAGGTTTGTCTCGCTTTACAGAATATATACAGTCTTAGAAAACTCGAGTGAAAGAGAAACAATTATTTTTACATTTAAGGCACCTGCTTTTTAAACACCATGTGAGGAAGGAGCCAAACTGGTTTTGACCAGTAGTCAGAGCTTCTCAGATGTTTGGTTTTGCCTCATGAGGTTGGTTTAACTTGAAGAGTGCAAGGCCTTTGTAGGGTTCCCTCTCACCAGATGTGTGGCCTACAGATAATCTGGGTCATTTTACCCAAATGGTCCCCAAGAAGGAGTCAGATGTGTCGTTTCTGTCACTGAGTCCTAGGGCAGGGAGCCTGGAGTGCTCAGCTGCTATGTGGAAACACATTTTACAGAAGACTTAAGCTCTAGGGTGGGGCTCCCTTTTCTCAGGTGGAGAGAGGGAGGGAGCCACACAGCAGAATCAGAAAGAAAACCAGGCATCTGTCCACATTTCCTGTGCCACCCTGAAGGCCAAGGGTGCAGAGGGTGGTGGTCAAATGAAGTCATGTAGCTGGCAGGAGGAAAGCTGGCAGAGGAGAGCCCTCTACACACACATCGAGGGGTACCCAAGCTGGAAACCATTTATTCTGAGGTTTCCGAGTTGAGAGGGAGGCTACGATGTTAGGAAAATGGTAAACAGGTAGAACAAAAAGATGGACGGGGAGAGAGAGAGAATCAATAAGTATCGCTCATCAGTATATTGGGGTAAACATGCATGTTTTCTGTTACTGTAGTAAAAATATCAGAAATGTATTAACTTATAGTCAACAGAGATTTATTTTGCCTTATTGACCTAGGGGTCCAAGAGTACGATGCCAACATTTCAGGATTCGGTGAGGGCCTTCTTGCTAGTAATTTCTTCATGGGACCTCTACTCTCATGATTTCATTAAATCCTAATCACCTAGCCCCAAAAGTGCAGGTACAAATCAGGGGATTTCTAACACATGGACATTTGGGGACATATCTACTCATGACAAAGAGTAAAAGCACAAGGAGTTGGGGCCCGCGCATGTATTATTTTTTAATTATTGTTTGTAAAGTGTTCCAGCAAGTAAAATCATTAACAAAAATCCAAGAGGCTGCTGTCTGCACCTCATCCCTTGAAGCTTAATGGATGTGTCAAGATCTATTTTGAGAGCAAATAAAAAAGAAGGCAAACTATGTTGCCAAGAGGTGCTAATTGACAGTTAGAAAAACATTTTTAATATCTCTGCATTTTGTATAATTTTTACTAGCCTACTGCTGATGAACATGCACTTGGGTATTCATGTTCAGAGACTGCAGATATTTGTAATATACCAACATTCTTCTGTAGACAGTAGAATGCCCTGTGAGCCCAGCTCCCTCAATGGTGTCAAGTATATATTACAGTCATTCTCACAGTTTCGCTTTTGGAGCACAGAAATCTGGGGATCCCATCCATCTGCCAAACCTTCTACATGGCCCCACCAGCTCCATGGGGTCCCGGAGGGTAGAATATTATTCATGGAGCTCTCCAACGCAGATATCAACTTCTCCTACTGTTTCCTTCCCTTCTGTCTCTTAGTAATCTGCCTCCACGTTTGAAACACAGCTTCATTCACCATTCTTAGCTGGACCTCTCTGGTCTCTTACTAGAGGACTCTTCGTGAACTTTCACAATATTTCCTCAGAATTTACTCCTGCCCTACCATCTATCAGGCATTTAATTGTCCATCTCTGGATGGCCTGTTACCACTTGGAAAGAAGTGGGTCTTGTGTATGTAGTTTTGGTGCCTGTTACAGAGTCAGGCAAGGTGCACTTGGTATGCTCCAGAACATGTACCCACAGAGGACCCAGCATTCCTTTGCTGCCTTCACCAAAGTGCTGCCTTGTAGTAGTTAGTCTACTGTGTGGGCTCAGCCAGGAAGATAAGGAGGCATATTTCATAACTGCAAACCCTGTCAGACCTCAGCAGAGGGAACCACCATCCTGGCCAGTGCCAGACTTCATAATGGAACCCACGAGCGTCTGCGCTCAGGTGTTTTCTGGATTCAGAACTCCTCAGGTGCAGATCATAAGCAATCAAACCCCCCCCCCACACACACACACAGAAATGCAACACCTGCAGACAATACAGAATGCCAAGACCAGCAGCCCCTCACCTAACAATGCATAAAACAATTATTTTATATATAACTTAAAAAAAAAACAAAAACTTCCACAACACTGCCTTACCCAGCTTGACATGTTTATGCTCCATAGCATCAAGTCCACCCACGTGGCAGGTATTCTCCTCTTTGGACATACATCATAGGCTCTACTCTGAAGACAGTGGTTCGTATAGGAGCCAGCCACTGCTCACCAAGATGAAATGTCTATATTGGCTTTAAGCAGTTACACAAAAATGGGCAGAGGGTTCCTTGTGGTTCCAGTGAGGTGACACAAGAAGAGATTCATTTTACACTGGGTATACAGGGGAGCAACATTTATTTTGTATGTTAGTTTACGTTCCCGGAAAAGAGGGAATTGAGCATTAGAGATGCTGAATAGGGTGAATGATTGACTAATTAAGATAAAAAAGTTAGAGACCTTTGGGTCTTGTAAAGGAAGAGGGAAAAGAAAGGCTAGGAAGGAGAGTCTCCATCAGAGCAACACAATTCCTGGAAAAAAATCTAACAAATCCAATGAGCAGTATATATTCTCCCCAGCTTGTCTCTTGGTTTCTTTCCCTGACTCTTTGTTTGAAATTTCACACTGTGTATGATTTCAAGAAGCAGTCATTGTTATTATTAAAGCCACCATTAAGCCCAGGAACACCCTGTCTTAAAAGCCATCATGATTGGAATAAATATCCTGTCCTTTCATAGGTCTCATTCTAGAGTCTTAACAGAAGCTCAAATTATGTTGACTGAAGGAAAAAACAAACACTAACATCTGTTGAATGACTGTAGGTATCATGTCCCATCCCAGGTATGTTTTAATTTTATTCAGCTCTCACACTAATCTCACAGAATAACTATAGAAATCATCTCTACTTAAAGATGAAGAAACTGAAGCCAAGACTTTTAAAATTACAGATCACTACAAAGCTAGAAAGCCACAGAAAATATCTCAACATCATCTTACACTGCAAACTTACATTTAATAGACACCTGAATGAGTTTGCCTGTCCTATGGCAGAGGCAGAAAGCATCCTTTCTCTTCTCACACTTTGGAGCTTTGGGGGGAATAGCCTTCCTCATCTTCAACCCTCCCTAGTGCTTGTCAATAGGTCATGAAAGGGAGAGGTTGTTCCTCCCCTGACTGACGGTTTTAAGAAGACAGTGCACATACCCCAGGAGGCTGTCCCCTTCTACCACCTAGAAGCATGAAGGACTATGATCTTAGTAACCCTATTTTGTCAATGGTGGAGCCTCTGTAAGCAGAGGTCTTTGAATGACCTGGTAGAGGCTACCAGCCTACTGACTTGAAAATAATGAGAAGAGATGGAAAGTAGTCAAGAAGTTTCAGGGATGAGAGACCTTGACTCTTGTCTTTCGTTCTTGGTTCTGTCCTGATTAGAGGCCAGAAATGCCACAAGTTTTGGTGTCTCTGGTTTCTGATCTATTTTCTTAGTATCTTTCTTCACCATACACTGACGCCTAGATGCTGCCTTTGAGGGTGTAATAGAAACTTGAGTTTAGACACCTGGGATGGAAAGGCACATGAGTACTTCATGGGTGGGTCAACTAGACTTAGTAGCTCAACCACTATGTCTTAACCCCTCTCACAAAAAGGACCATTAAGTTCTAGATTGGATAATCAGTGGCAAATCTTTATCTTGGGTTCTGCTCTTGCTGTACAAGAGCTATCCTTGCTTCTTATTTCTTAATTTCTCACCTATAAGCTTCTAATAAACTCCTTCCCAAATTTGCCTTCCTGTTGCCTATGAAATTCATTCCTCAAGTTCACAAGATGACGGCCTTGGTACTGTTGATTGTTCAGGATTCTTGGCACCCTTAATTAAGCTCACTGCAGGCAGAAAAGCCTCTGTCACTCTCCAGGACCCCGGGATTTTCCCTTGTAACAAAACAGCTTTATACTCTATCTGTGTCTAAGTCATCTCGATCAGAGAAGTCTGTGTATACAGCCGTTACATTTTTGCCTAAGAAGGAGGACAGTAGCTGGCTGCAAATTGTGGAGTACCTGGCTAAAAGTTAGAAAGATATTCATATTAGAAATAAAATCCCTTTATGGCAAAACACTTTTTCTGGGCTTGTACTGAAGGGCTATCAGTGACAAAGAAGAAACCTGGGAAGGACTGTGTGGAAGCCCACCCAGTCTCTGTGAACAAGCCTAAAAAGACAGATCAGGAGGCACAGTGTGGATGCAGAGCCCAGTGTTGAGGAGGAAATGTGCATCTGCACTGAAGGAAGTTTAGGTAGCACCATGACATGTGAGATCAGGGAACTGGCATCCAACAGAGAAACACTACAGGCCATTATGTGGGGCTGATATGCTTCAAGGGCTTGTCCATGTGGGAGAGTCTTCCACAACAGAAAAACAGGGCTTAGAGAAAATGCTCTAGCAGACTGAGCCCTTTTGGCTGGAGTGGGGAAAGGCCTGGGCTGGCTGTATATGTCAATGCAAACACAAACCAAAGTACTACAGGATCCTTATCTCACTTCACACCCTAGGTTAAGCTTGCAGGGAGCAATGGTTATTCCCACTATGTCTATCAGGTTCTGGCTACAGGGCACAGAAAGTCTGAAAGTCTTTATTACTGCAAGGAAGCCAGATCCTCGGGGACAAAAGATCTTTAAAATCCTAGATACCTCTGAACATGTTTCCACTGAATCTCTACATTTTCTCATCCCCATAGTCCATCCATGGCCATGAGGAAGTTCTCTGTGAGGCATGTGGAATGAGCCATGCAGAGTTTAGGGCTCAGGAGTCTAGACCTGTCCCTTCCATAGCTCCTACACAGAACAGCTCTAGGGAACTTTTGGGAGGGGTGGGTACAACACTGTATGTTTTCTCTGAGGACAAAGGGTGTTGACTATCCAAAAGTACACTGCCTATTCCTTGTGTATTGTACCTTCTAAAACACAGAAGTGCTCTTCTGCCTTTGTGAAGAAGGTAAAAGCAAGAAAGTGGATGAAATGGACAAACAGCAGACTACTTCATATTTGGATATTATATTGTCTTCAGTGAAGTGTGTCTAATGTTCTCGAGGCTTGTGAATAATGAAAAGGGTATTCCCCTATTGAGATCCAAGTAAATACACTGTAATTGGTTTAGAGTGCCTTTAATACTAGTGTTCTCGTATTTTAAAACTCTTTTTCTCCAAGTTTCAATAACATGTTCTTGAAAGATGTACTCTCTAAGTAATTCTTTGTCCTCAGAAAGGCACTCCAATCACTTTTCTAAACTGATGCTCTGGCATCCTTCCAAACCTGATTTAGAAGTTATGGCTCACACCCCGTGTCTGCGTCTTCTAACCTTGGCACATCCCTGAGTCCCATGAATAGGGTTGGCAGTTGGGAAGGATGGCTATAAAAAGAGGGAGAGCTGCTTGTATCTGGCTCTATTGAGCAAATTGTGCTTTCACGAAAATCCTAGAGAGTCAAAAAGAAATTGCTACAATACCTTCAAGATCTTGGTTACTTATCGGACCAGTCTCAACACTGAACATACAGTAAAGAACTTAAATGATAAGGTGCTTTGTGGTTTTCAAAACTTTTACTTTTATCTAGTTTTATTAATCCAAGAATCCTGGCATATATGCAGGGTAAATAATATTATTTCTGCCAGAAAGGTAAAGATGCTGAGGCAGAGAGGGAGTTAGGTCCCCGCTGGGCTAATTGATGATTGTGCCTGATAATGGAACTCAGTTCTCAGTACTGAGCTGAGTTTTCTTCCCATTGTGCCCTGCTACCTGCTCAGAAGCATTGAGCCATGGCCTATCAGCTCCCAATCTGCCTCTGTCTATGGCCAGATTGATCCTTGCACTGGTCACACCAGGCCCAAAGCAAAGTCTGGTGAGGGATGGACTTCCCAGTACATCGCAAGGAAGTGTTAGCTGAGATGCCGTTAGAGGAAGATGCCGTCTTAATACTCCAGAGCCGGCACTCATTATTTTCATTAATGTGCAATTTCTCTCTTAGCTCTTTGGAGTGAGAGTTTGCTTTGCCTACTGTGAGAAAAGGCAACTGAGCTAAATTGGGCCCTCGGGCATGCACCCAGCTTCCTCGGAAGCCTGCTCTGTTTAGAGGGAGCCTTTCCATGCACATCTCCCAGGACAGCTTTCGACAGCCATGAGTATACTTGATTTCCTTTAAAACAAGTAACCTAGAAAATGAAATAACGCATATTAGATTAAGCTCTGTCCCATTTGGCTAATTCAGAAGTTAATGGAAGGTCTCTTTCGGTCATTGGTATTGGCAGAGACACATTTAGTAAACTCTCATGGGAACCTCACACAGGTACAGTAGCAGCTCTTACCCATAAATTAAGGATGGCGTTTCAAAGCAGTTTTTTATTCTCTAGGAGGGTGCCATACAGGTCTCTCTGGACAAAGGCCTATACATACCAAACTCCCAAGGTAATACAGGAATGGGGGTGGGGGCTGGGAAGAAAGGAAAGGAAGGAGAGATGGAGAAAGAGGCAGAGAGAGAGGCAGGGTAGGGGGAAGGAGAGAGAGAACACTAATGGATACAGTAAAGACACCTGCCCACTCTGCATGAGTCTTATAGCAACTAACAGTTAATTCCTCCTACTTTGAGCCTTCTGCAGTTCCTTGCACACACTGGCCTATATTAGGAACATCGCATACAATGATGGTTTATAATTATTCTGTGAAGTAAAGGCTAACTTGGAAGATCACGTAAGCAAGAAAAAATTAAATGCAATCAATAGCTTGTATTTAACTGCAGTCTCTATTTTTAAGAAAAAAAAAAAACAGAATTAAATTCCTTCCTGGAACACGCTGTCTAATCAATTCTGTGATCTTCTCCTCTGTCAGAGCTGGGGAAGCTATTCCACCTGCCTGCCAGTCTTGCAGCAGCGAGCCCCTTCAGATAAAAGAGAAAATGCAGCGACTCCTCACTTTCTCCTAAACACACCTTCAACCTAGCTGGCCTCACAGGAAGACTAATCAAAATATGAAGACTGGGCTACTTTATTTCTTAATGCTGTATCTATATTTACATATAAGTTCTGTAGTTTTTAAAAACTGTATCAATATTTTCCCTATATTTGTGACCAGACTAATGCTAACCTCCTAGAATAAATTCGGCAGTGTTTAGTGCTTTCTAGATGAATGAGGAATTTTAAATCAGGGCTCTTGACGATTCCAGAATTTGTTTTGTTTTAGAGGTAATCTTTTACCACATTAATCACTTTACTGAACAATATTTATCTAGTTATTTTGTTTTCTTGTTGGCTGCTGTTTTTTTATAATTTTTTTAGATTTTCAACCTTGTTAGTTTAAAATTTGCAAGAATAGTTTTCATTTTGTTGAAGTTTTCAAGCTTAAGTGTACATAACTTCTGTTTTATTCTCAAACCTCTCACTCCAGCCCTAAGCGTTTATTAGAATCTCCATTTTATTATAAATGACAAGGTTTTATAATTTAATGAGATAATAAAATAAACAGGTAGGCAATGTATTAAAAATCATACTGCAACATGTAATACACATATATGATTTATACCATATATAAATGTTGTGTTAAAAATAAAATGTGAAATAAAGCATTTTCTAATGCCTAGAGATTTATTTGTCGCTCTTGCCGGTTTTAGGTTTCCCATTCTTTTATCTCTGTGATTTACTTTCATTACTTCCTTCTTTGTGGTTCTGTTCACTTAGTGTCTGTTTTCAATTCCAATTCACTTGTAGATACTTGCTCACACTCCTCAAGGAAACAAAATCTTTAAGGCTATTTCTTCACCTCTGTGTTTAGCATTGGATGACCTTCATAGGTTTTCAATGTGGTGTTCTCATGTTCATTGTTACTATGTACTTTGTTTACCATGACTATAGAAGTCTTCATGCCCTTTGAAGCGTAAGTTACAAGAGGATACATTCTCCCCCGTCTGTTTCATATGTACCCAGAGCTCTCTGGAAGCTTTCAGTTCTGCCTATAGCACTCTAGCAAGAGTTCACTGTGGGTTTCAAGAACCTGGGAATAATTTGTAGAACATGGAACCTAAGAAATTAAAGACTTTGAAGAGAATGTTCTAAATATAATAATTTTTAGTAAAACCCCCAATGAAAATCTCCAAAATTGCTTTACATATTTGTCTAAATTACCTTTACTTGCCAATTTAACACAGTCTAGATTGAGGAAAGACTAGATGGAGAAATTGCCTAGATTAGATTGGCCTGTGGGCATGTTTGTGGGAAGTCTTGACGGTTGATTGATGTCGCACAAGCAGTATGGTGAGCAGTGTTCCTCCGTAGTTCCTGGTGACTTCCCTGACCGGATTCCTCTCAGGGCTGGATTGAGGCCCTTTGCTCCTTAAGTTGTTCTTGTTCACAGTGTTTGTCCCAGCAACAAAAGGGAAACTAAACAGTATCTTTTCAGCAAAGCAAAGACAGATTTCAACTATAGGATCTGAGAAAATTATATACAGAAAAGGAAACAAAAGTTAAGGTCTCTCTTCCTTCTAGCCAATTTTTGCATAAACATTGTAAATATTGCTTCAAATTAAGATCTCTAAAAATGTGAGTCCCTGTGAGTTTTCTCTAACTTTTCCTTGTTGGGTGTTCCTCTCCTGTTCTTGTCTTCATTCTTTCCTTCTTTTCCCCATTCCTCTTCCCTTCCTAAAACAGTAACAGCCACACCTCAGTGAATAGAGACTGACATATTTATTGGATGTGGGTCTGATCTACGTGAAAGAACGTGAATCCAAACACCTCTCACTATCAATTTGCTACTATTCGAGTCAAAAAGAGTTTCTGTCTTTCAATTAAAGGAATGAACTCTCTCCCTGTCTCAGTATTAAGTCCCTATCTTAACAGGATAGTCATTATCCAACTGGGAAACAGGTCACCTCCTACCCATCCCATATTTGAAAAAAAAAAAAAAAGATTGTTGTAAAACATTTAAAGTGAATAGAAAAAATTTTACTTGTTTTTAAAAGCTTGCAAGGAATATAAAATTCAAATTAATACAAGAAAATAGAATAGTTGCAGCGTACCACAGAATCAGATGATGCGCAAGTCACAAGCAACATCTGGAATAGAATGTCCATGGATGAGAGGCAGAGGAGCTGATCCTGAGGCTACTTCCCCCACCTGAACCACTTGCTAGCACCTTGCAGGTCTTCATTGAAGAGGGATGAATCCCATTTAATAAATACATGCTACAAGTATTAGACAGGTACAACAAGTCTTTCATGGTATCTGCAAACAGAACCATGCTGCCTACTTCCCAAGCAAAGATCTGCCTTCTGACCCCTGTGCAAGTGCATATTTTTGTCTCTGGATGTTTGATCTAGCTTTTGTGAACTTCCCAGTTCTATTAAAATATCAAAGTTCTACGCATTCCTTAGAAACATCTGTCTCTCCACCGAATGTCAGCCTCACCTGTTTTCTCCCTGTGCTTAGTCACAGATGTCCGCAATGCTCCATTGGCAATGGACCAGTGTCAAGAAAGATGACAGGTCTCTCTGGAGGGCAGGTGCCCCATGAATCATTGCACCATGTAGATATATGTGCCAATGGAGCACTCTGTCACAAGCCTTGGATTATTTTAGTTACTAGGGAGGAACTAGTAAGAAGAAGAGAGAAAATCTGAATCAGAGGAACTGAGAAACATCAAGGGAAATGCACTGGTACAATCAGTCCACTGAGCCCATGAGGAGGAAGCTGAGAGTGATGTCAAGACAAGTACCCCAGATACCATCTGACCCAGGATGTCACTCTTCTGGTAATATATATATATATATCACATACTCAATGCCTAATAGTAACTAAAATCCCCTGAAGGATTATCTACTCAGGTATATAGAGGCTGTGCAGAATGAATTGAATGTCTGAGGACTCCATCTGGAAATTTATTAGAACCTAAAATTTCCTGTCACATGATTTTTCCCATAATGCTCTGAATTTTCTAATTTTATATACATAGTCTAGTTATTATTTTAACCCTTATGTCAGACTTAAGCACTGCACCATCTTTCAAAATTTCTCCAATAAAATCACGACAGCCTTCTCGTACTTCCAAAGCATCCACAGTACATATTTTCATCCTTTTCTCAATGAACAAAAGAGGAACATATATTCTCGTTACTAAAAATTGGTATATCCAAAAAGCAAAACAAAATATGTCCTAAATTTATACAACACTAAGAGGGTCTGATGTGTGTCTGCCTTCCCAACCCTCCCTGACCATTTTTTATTGTTATCTAAGACAAATTTGTTTTGAGGGATTTCTGGCATTTCCCTAGTCTGAAGTGTTCTTCTTCTGTGTCTGTGCATAGTTAATAAGTAAGGAATCAAATTCCCTAGGAAGCATATTACCTGAGAGTCACAATCAGTATATGCCACTATGTTTAATTTTTCTCTAAATTTCCCTTCCTCCTCTTTGTCGATACCCATTTTTAAAAGTCATTATTGCCTTCCAGCTGTCCAAATTTTCTTCTCATTTTTCTCTCAAAAACTGACTTAAAGCAGGAGGTCAATATCGCAGCCATCATTAATTTCACGCCCTCCTCTTCTCATTTATTCCCTGGTCCTTTTTCTCCTGAGGATCACATTTTTTTTTTCCCTTGATACATTTATAAAAGACTTCCTTACCCCATTTAACCTCTTTTACTAGCAATATCTCATTTCCCACATTTGTGCTTTTCTTTTTTTTTCTAATTTTAACTTGTTATATCTATTTTTATATAGTTCCTGCCTTCTTCAGTACCAGGGCAACTGTCCTGTTAGAAATGGATCTTGAACAGCCATTGGGGATAAGAGACTATATATTTTAAGACTCTTGGAGGAAGAGGGGCTCTATATCCCTGTGTTCTCTCTGGTTTTCTTACTTCCACATTGAAAATGGAGACTTTTGTTCTTTAGTTATATTCTTAGACTACTTCTTGCCTATCTACAGTGACACATCTTAATAAATGTTTCCATTACATTGTCCAATGTGCTTCATAACAAGAAATGGGGTGCCTTGTAGCATAGTACCCATGATCACATTTCTAAATAGGCAATGGGGAGAATGGAAATGAGTTATTCTAGTAAAGTAAACATATTGTGTGTTGCTGAGTGATCTGCATGCTGGCAGATCCCAGGACCATGTTTCAGAGATTTCCCCCATTTCTTAATGGCATCTTATTCTCAGTCCTTTTAAAACTGCCCTTTTCTTTCCTCTCCATAGCCATTCTCTCTCACTGGAGCAGAAGACTTAGTAACACAAGCATATTGCTTCCAGGTAGTTGCTGCTTTCTGAACGAATATCTTCTATGGCACAATTCATCATCTCCTCTGAGCTTTCAGGACCGGTGGAAATGTTGACTCCCCTAATACTTGAATGAAGTCCTTCATAAATATTTTTCTGGGGGATTGATCTATTTTCTAGTCATTTTTACCACACCTCTTCCTTTCAACAGATAAAAGATGCGATTCCATCATAACAACCAGATGTTGTAGAGAAAGTCCCAGTAGTCCAAAAGAGCTCTTTCTAGCCCAGCTTTCCCATTAACTACACTTGCTGTTCCCACAAAAAAAAACCCTAACCACTGGAGCCTCAACTTCCATGTCTGTATTGTGCAGATGAAAAAGCCTTCTTGAGGTTCAAGGTGATTGGTGAAGATAGACACAAAGTGTTTCCTTATATGAAGTCCTTTGATTTCTGGATGTATTGTTTCCTCTTTGCTAACTTTTCATAACCAAACCAAATATTAATTATGCTTTGTTTCCTCTCCCCCCGCCCTCTTTCATTTTTAACTTTTTTGGTTTTCCGAGACAGGGTTTCTCTCTTGTGACTCTGGCTGTCCTGGAACTCATTCTGTAGACCAGGCTGGCCTCGAACTCAGAGAGATCCGCCTGCCTCTGCCTCCTGAGTTCTGGGATTAAAGGTGTGGGCCACCATCACCCACCCTCACACACCTCTCTCATTAGAATGCTTCTCATACTAATAAACTGACAAGCATACATCTTGGTGGTTGGTTACTGTGTTAGAAAAGCTTATGGTGAATCTTCAGACATTAGACAAAGGATTGTTTTAGCCATGCCCACCTCTTCTAAACCATGTCTCATTAGCAAGCACATTCACCACTTCTGTTCACAAGAGTAGGACAGACCCCTAAGGGAAAACCACATGGAGCTCTTTAATATTTAACTGAATTTCACTCATTGAAGTAAGGTGTTCGGTATTCAGGGTGCCAGTGGATCTGGAAAGCATTTTGGAAGGAAGAGAGAAAAATGTAAATCTTTAAAACCCAATCACAAGCAAAGTCTCCTTAGTTCAACATATAAATATAAACACTAAATCAAATCAGATGCTTATACATTTTTTAATCCCATCATAAAACATTTTGTTTTGACAGCCTAGTAATGTAAGTAGAAACACCGACAGTCAAAAGAGCCAGCATCTCTGCCTGCCTACTACCTGCATGTCTAGTCTTTCCTGGGTATAAATAGAAAAAAAAATGTATGTTTATTTAAAGTGAAACACTGATTTACTAGAACTGATTGCTTCATAGTCTAATTACTTTTCAACTGGCTGTTCCAAATTAAGATGTCATTGATGGCTTTTGGTGATATATTTCATTTTAAGCAAATTTATTCTATAGTAGAGTACATCATAATGGGAAGCAGACTTCCGACTCTTCCCTCCTCTTTGTAGCCTGATATCTTGACAAGTAAATTAAATTTAGCAGTTAAAATGCTTCCATTAGTAATTTTATTAAGTTAATTAAAGAATCTCTCTTTCTGAATTTTAACTACCTTCCTTTCAGAACAATGTTGATTTCTTTCTCTTTTTTTTTTTTTTTATTTCATGTATTTAAAGACTGTGATATGTCATAGGACCAATCAACAATTCCATCAGTGTTCCATTCCTATGGCCAAGATGCTACCAAGCAAATCCAAGGAATGAGTACAGCTCTGAAGTTCTCAGAGGGGTTCAGTTTGCTTCCAGTGGCGGAACTTGGGTTCCTACATCTTTAAAAGTAGGAAGAAGATCGGGACAGGGGGGAGATCAAGAAGAATATGCATGCTTTTGAGGGTTGCTATATTTTCACAAAAGGGCAGAACTACTAACCAGAGTCTCCATAGCTGCAAGTAAACCCGAAGTGGCCCATGTGGAATTTAGTTTATAGATGGAAAGAGAAAAGCTCCAACCCACTTTCCTTATTTAGTGTCCAAGCTGTTCTCAGCAAGACCAATGTGGCGAAGTACATGCTGAGTGAGTTCTGAGCCCTCTCCAGAGAGTGGCTTTTTCAAATAACCTGAGCATTTGTAAGACAAATGCATTGACAGCTAGTCCCTTCATGGGCCAGTGCTTGCTTCTTGTGAGAGGGTCTCTATAACCTAGGGTTATAGAAAATTATTTTTAGGAATAGAAGGAAGCATGGGAAGAATATTTTTATCTTTTCACACCAAAGATTAAAAAATTGAGTGCCAGAACTAACATTGCCACAAACACCAAAAACAATAGGAGCAACTGTAAGAGTGGCTGTTCACCATCATGAAGCTTTCTATACCTTATCTAATTAAAACTCCATGAGGGAGATTCTTCTAAAGTCTTAAAGCTACAGACATAAAATCCAGCGCCCCCACATGTTTAAGTAACCAATGCAATTGTTCTGTGCTTGGAAACAGGGTGAGTTTTCACCTTACATGAATGACTTGAGGGTGTCTAGTGTTTCCTCCAGAGTTAACACCCAGAACATTTACTTTATATATCTGAACTTTACAACCTAGGCTGTGTGAAGAAAGGAGAAAAAAAAAAGAAAAAAGGAAAGCTTGCACCTAAGAAGATACCATGAAACCTGTTTGAAAGTATCTCATTGCCAGTATACTCAGTGATTTGTTTGTTTTGTGGGTGAAACCTTCGCATTGGGTGCACCCATGCATTCAGACCTGGAGCGACATCTCATTTATAACTAGGAAACGCCTGTCTGTCACTCATTCCTTGAGGAAATAAAGGAAAGCCAAGAGAATACAGTTTCATGCCAATTACCATTAACCACCTCCCATCTCCTCCTGTTTTCTAATAACACCCCTCTGAAGAGCTCACTCTGGGAACTCGCAGACTCACTGCTCCGTGTCCGCCATCTCTCCCAACATCTCACCCATGGCTCCTGAAATACTTCTCCATGTCCCCTCTCACTAGAGTCTCCCCACATTCACACTTGGGTACCAAGTCCCCTTCACTCCACTGCTTCTGCCCTTTCTCTCGGGGGGAGACTGATAATCTTTTGTTGTTATATTCCGAGATCCCCGCTTTCCTCTTGAGAGTGGGTCATCATAGCTTTTGTTCTTTCTTGCCTATTCCCCAATCTTCAGACTTTGTTTTATAAGAGCCCAAGGAATGAATCTGGAAACTCATAGACCCTTCCAGAAAGGATAAATTAGATACAGTCAGAAAAATATTTAATCGGTCTCAAAGAGAATATAAACTGATCTGTCTTTCCCTGTGTATGTATCTCTGTCTCTGTCTCTCTCTGTCTGTTTCTCTCTGTCTCTGTCTCTCTCTCTCTGTGTATGGGTCTCATTATTGATCTCAACCTGGTAAAGGTGAGATGTTTGATATCTCTCAGTACCCTCTTCCTAAGACTCTTTATGGAAGCCTACCTCACAGACCCTTTCTTTCTCTCTCCCTCTCTACCTTTCTCTCCTACCCTATTTCCATCCCTACAAGCTAAAACATCAACATAAAATGGATTAAATCTTCACTGTTCCCTTCCTCTTGGTCCCATGACATTCTGTGACTTGGTTTTGAAAAGGCAACTTTGAAAAATACAAAAACTTCTCAACTTTCTCTCACTCTGTTTCTCTGTGTGTGCGTGTGAGTGTATATGACTCTGTCTTGTCTCTTTGTGTGTGTATGTGTGTGTGTTTGTGTGTTGTTTTTGTGATAGATGTGTCCTTTACTGTGCAAGCCAACCTTTCCCAAAATGATGTTTTAAAACAGAATCCAGCACAACAGTTCTATAATTAATAGCTTAGCTACACAGATCAATCCTTAGATGAGTATAAATCTTTTTCCTTAATTGAAAACACCTTCCATCTTGTAACCTTTACCTGAGATTGAGTACTACCTTTAGCCTGGAAGAATAGTTTCTATGTATTTTTGTATGTTCCATAAGGAAAGATTCTTCTCATTCAAACTTACCTCTTATGTCCCTGATCTTGCTGTTTGCATTGCAGATACTCTTGGGTGAGAAACTTGTTGCTTTTTTGCTTTTTTGATGTGAAGTTTGGGTCCAGTAGTGAAATCTGTTTCATATTTATAATTGGTTTTCTGCTCCTGGAAGAAGCCCAAACCAGTAGGTCCTTGGGAGTGAAAAGGGAAGAAACAAAAGAATAGAATGTAGTTATCCAACCTGAGGTGATAGAAGATGAGAGAAGATACCTTGCGGGGAAGACCACATAAGGTAAACATTATGTCCTCTCCTGCTTCCCCAGACATTCTTGCCTGACTTTCCTCCTGGACAGAGCTCAATCAAATGTATAGATGCACAAAAGAGCCATCTGGGTTGGAAAATATGTGACAAAATCCCCATGGCTGGTTGTACGGAAGGAGGAACGTGTGATTTTAAAGTGAAATAGCAAAGACAGAGTGCGAGTTGGATGCAGAAGCAGCAGGGGGCCACAGTTGTGAGAGATTCCATCAGCCTGTTTCTTGTCCTTCACCTGAAGGCTTCTGAAGAGGCCCGAATATCTGGCTTAACATGAGTGACGCTACTTGAAATGAGAAGGAAGGAGATTGCAAATCATTCTTCTGCACAGGCTCGGGATAAGCTCTGGCACTTCTGATGGACAGATTCAGGTATTAGTGAGAGTGATTTCCAAGCAACAATTTCTAAACCCTACACTGTCGTTGACCTCCATCATGCAATCGAACATGTTTATGAAGGCATAGGCAATAGAATGAAATGCACCGGGAGGGATGCTGATGTCACTTTCCACCAGCACCAGTGTTACTGCGCATGAAGTCCTATTGCCCTGTCAGCTGTGGAAGGCAGCCCCACACCCTCCTTACTCTCAGTGGCCTGAGGTGGAATGCATTCCAGCAGAGGGACGTTGTCATGCAGGAATCTAGTTACTGGCTTCATTAGAAGAGACCAAATAAGATGTGCAGTCGTTCAGTCCAGCGTGTGGTCAAGACCACAAAGGATCAGAATCAATAACGTGAGACTATGGTTTTTGTCTTTTCTATTTCTTCTTAACTATCTTTTCTTAAGGCATTGATACCAGGGAAATGAACAACTCTAAAGCAATGTATCCAATCCCCAGCCTCTTAAATCAAATACAACTAACTGTGCATTGAAATATATGGTTCACAATTGTATGCTCAATTAAATAGTGAAAAGCCTTCTTTACAGAGTGAAAACCTCCACTGACCACCAGGACTACATAGTCTGCTAATATTTACTGCTTCTTTGCTAAGGCCTGAAGTAGTTACTTCTACAGACACCAAAAACAGAAATTTCTTATACCTATCAAGCACACATTAAAAAAAAAAAAAGATCCTTTCAATTAAATGAGATATTATAATTGGCCTTCTTGAACCTTGTTAGAGAGAAAAAGCAAACATGTATACAAAGACTGTCTCTCATGATAACTAAAACAATTCTCTGATGCAGTGTGATCTTCCCTCTATTGTCCATTGGGACCATCTCCAGCAGCTGTTCTCAGCCTGTGGGTTGACCTCCATCCCTTTGGGGTCAAATGACCCTTTCTCGGGGGTCACCTAAGACCATTTGCATATTAGATATGTACATTACAATTCATGACAGTAGCAAAAGTACAGTTATGAAGTAGCAAGGGAAATAATTTTACGGGTGGGGGTCACCACAACAGGAGGAACTGCATCAAAGGGTCACAGCATTAGGAAGGCTGATAAACCCTGATCTACAGGAATGTCATTCTCTTCTCCTGAGGTTATCTTCTGGGATACATTCTGTGTATTTCATATATGTATGTGTATATTTCTACATAGGCAGTTGAAGCAATTTCTATTTGAGTCAGTGTAGGAAAATAGAAATTGAGAATAGCTATTAGTTAAAGCACAGGCATATCATAACTGCTCCCATTTCTGGAACTCTAGTAGTGAATATTTCACATTCCACTGATTACATCATTATTTCTATACACACCTATTGTACTATAGGATATTACAAGGCAGAGACCATCTTATTCCACTTTAAATTGCTAAAACATCATAATATTTGGTATATTGATCTTGAGTAGTGAAATGATTAAATGAATGAATGAGGCAGGCCATTTATATTTAAATCCAGACAATGATTATTTGTACTACAGTCACACTATAATGAGAACTGTCTTGGAAGAGTTTTCAGAGAGCACTGGAGAAAACTTGGCCGGCTATTCTTGGAGAACACATTGACTATTTGTTGGATGAAGACAATTCACCGAGGAAGCAGATTTTGACCCTTCAAGAACTTGAATGTGATGATGAGTTTACGACAGTTCTAAAAGCCAACATACGGTCTGTGGCCAGATTGTGGTTCTGGACCAGAGGCTTCCATTTGGAAGGCAGACAAGCATTTGAATTATGGGTCTAATGAAAGTGTCAATAGCAATCCTGTTACTGGAGGAGCTGTAAAACCCTGCTTAATGAACTAGGCAGGGACACAGAAACACAATGGTCTAAAATGTACTGTAGGAGAAAATGATAATTAGCCCAGATTTCATGTACAAGATAAAATGCATAGGGATGATATTACTACTGAGCAATATTATAGCCCTTCAGGGGACTGTTTTGTTAACAGGGTTTGGCTCAGCCTTTTCCATCCTCCTTGTATGAGTTGAGATTCACTACACAGTCACAGGGTGAGAGCTAGGGAAGATGTCAGATGGTAAAAATTCCTGTCATAGATGCTGACAAATGTTATAGACAAAGGGTTCCAGTACCCCGTTCTCTGGGATCTACATTATGAGATGCCTGCTTTATCACCTTCAAGAACCCCATAAAATACTTACTGCACTCAGCTTCTCCAGCTTGCACAGGGCAGAATGAAGGGTTTTACTTGACTCTGTGTCACAAAAGTCAGCTATCTTCAGATAGCTTGATATATGTATATATATATATATATGTGTGTGTGTGTGTGTGTGTGTGTATGTTTTATCATCAATTTGGGGAGAAAAACTGAGACATTTTTAAAAGGAGGAAATATTTTATGTTTTAAAGGACTAAATTGTTATTCTGTATTCATCATAAAATTAAATGAAAGGACAGGATAGATGTGTGTTGAAGCTAATGTCTTGGAGAAACCCCTGGAAAGGCTCACGCGCCTGCATTCACTCTGTGCTTACAGGTCTACAGGAGGACTGTGGACAGACAACAGACGTTTTTAAGAGGACAAAGGTGAAAAAGGTTTTGCAATGTGGACCCAGGAGAAAACATATGGGGAACTTGTTTTCATTTTTAAATAGGTATTGGGCACCCAAATATATATATGCTGCTGATGGGGTAAAGAAAAGGGAGCATGTGTTGCCAAGATAACCCACAGGCAAATCCTGAACATGCTAAACCTTCTGCCAGACAAAAGCCTATTTGTAAATTACTCCACTTAATTTCCCAGGTCATGATTGCCTCTCTCTGCAAAGTGGTTTATGACATTCTCAATTAGGAGTTTGCCATGAAAATGAATGAATGAAGTATTTCAAAACTGCTATGAGATTTTAAAGATGAGTCACTTTTGAAAAGTGGTTTTGTTTCCTGTGTTGTGGATAATGTGTTTGAGGATGTAGTTTCCAGCCTCACCCATCACCCCATTGTGAAATCAAATTGAATGACTCTCTGCTCTTAGAATGATAGCTCATTCAAATGCATTCAATAAATAAAGCCCAAACACAATGAAGCACTTCTCCTAGAGCATCCCGGAGAGTTAGGCCCTGGTCTCTTCCTGGATGAAGCTGAGACCGAAGTAAACAGAGCATTAACCCACACTAACTACATAATCCAGGGACTTCTGTTTACTGAGCTCTTCCATGCAGTGAGAGCCTCGCTGGCCTTCACAAGGAACCTATAATTGATTCATTATCCCTTTGATACATAGAATCCGGAGATCAGAGTAGCCAGTGATTTGCCCAAACTCACACAGTAATCCAGAACCTATCTTCTCTAAAATTCCTGTCTCTTACTCCTCTAGAGCAGAAAAACAACCTTTAAGTAAGTACACAACATGATTAGTCAAACCATGACCCCAACTGGCCAGTAATACTGAATTCACTCGGCTGCGTCATTGGTGGTACTGTAAATAACAGTGAATCCCTTCTCCACCTTCTGCAATTCCGTGAATTCTATCCTGGATAAAAGGTCACCCGAGGATGATCTTGTTCAGAGTTATGGAAATGTATGCAGCCTAGCAACATCTATACCAAATAAAGGGGAAAAATATCCATGTAACTCCCAGCGCCATTTTTCTTACTGCTCCAATATTTTCTGAAATTAGACAGCTTATCAGCCGTTAAAAATTAAAATATAAACTCTTGCCCTTAATTCAATTATATATCAGAAAGGATCATGAACGTAGTAAGTTAAGCTGTTAAAGTAAGATGGAAAGGGTTTGGTGGACCAGGGAGGGGCAGGCTGGGGAAGACAGGGAGAGCAAGGGTGGGAGGAAAAAGGTTGTTTTGTGAGGGTTTTAAAAGCTTTAAATTTATATCCAAATAAAATACACTGAAAATTGAAGACAGCACAAAATTGAAGTTTTCATGAG